>BTHU01000010.1:1555000-1722507 GCA_036184795.1 Tokudaia tokunoshimensis
CATGCGGGTTGGGTATTGGTGGCACACGCCCTTGATCCCAGCACTTTGGAGGCAGAGGCAGGCAGACCTCTGAGTTCAAGGCACACGCCCTTAATTCCAGCACTTGGGAGGCAGAGGCAGGCAGATCTCTGAGTTCGAGGCCAGCTTGGACTCAGAGTCAGTTCCAGGACAGCAGGGCTATACAGAGAGACCCTGTCTCAAAATAAATAAATAAATAAATAAATAAAATAAATCAGGCATATGGGTTGGAGAGATGGCTCAGCAGCTAAGAACACTGCTGATCTTCCAGAAGACCTGAGTTCAACATACAGCAGCCACACAGTGGCTCACAACTGTCTCTGCCTCCAGTTCCAGGAGATCCAACACCGTTTCTGGCCTTCTCAGGTACCTGGCATGTAGGACGGTGAAAGGCAGCCTGGTTTCTGGTTGAGCTAAGGTTGGAAACCCGAGAGACCCTGAGGTAGGCGTTTTGCCGCGCTCCAGGACACCAGACTCCTGACAGGAGGCCGAGGCCGCAGCCCTCCATAATTCTGTGGCCATCAGTCACAAGCCCCAAGCCCCTCCACAGGTAGAGGATGTGATTGATCTGTGGTCAAGTAGCCTCAAGAAAGATCTCCATTTGAATGAGGTACCTAAAGGCCTAGAGGCTTAGTCAATAAACTCCCCTTCCCAGACATTCCTCCTTTTGAAAGTTATTTAACCTCAGGCCCACCCTGAGAAGGGGGTACAGTTTTACTCATCCACTTTCCTCCATGACAATAAATGTCTTAAAACCACGGACTGCCTCTTTTCATCGGGATCCGCCGTGGGGAGCAATGGCAGGTCTTCGCCTATAGAGCTGGCCATTTAATCTCCCACGGAAGGCCTCTCAGCGCTTCCAGCCACGGCCTCCACCAAGCCAAGCCACCCACCAACACGCCAAGGACCCCCTCCCCAGCGGGACCAGCCGGAGCTGTCCCCTCTTTTCCCTGTCGACTCCGGGCTAGATTCAGCCCACCAGGACCCACTTCATTCTCAGCCCTTCTGCAGCTCCCAGTGACGCCCGGGTGCCCAAGAGCCTGAGAACCAGAGGGCCCTGGCCTCCCTGCAGGCCCGGGGACCCCCCAAGCCAGCTCCAGCATCCCCGGGACCTCAGACTGTGCTCCCCCAGCCCCAGAGCAGGGTCCAGCGGCTTCCCATAACCGGGCACCGACATGGGGGAAGAGCAACCAAAACTTCCTGCATCCCGCCTCCCCGAGCGGCCCGAGCCCTGTGGCAGAGTGGACGAGGGACACCCCAAACCCAACGCTGGCACACAGAAGTACATAGACTTACATGTAGGCAACACATCCAAGCATAAAAGCGAAAAAAATTTAAATAGCAGGCGTGTGGGATCCACAGATTCTTCTAGGAAACACTGCCAGACCCCCGGAGACGCTAAGGTCAGATGGGATCATGTGTGTGGGTGGACCGGGCAGGGAGACTGAGGCTCCACATGGTGCAGGCCTGTGAGCCGAGAATGGAAATTCAGCTTCAGACCCTCTTTTGCTCCAGATACCCACTCTACTGGCCCTCAGCACTCTACCTGAACCAAACGATCACACCCCCAAAGCATTTCCTCTTTTTCACACTCCAATCTGCTGTGGTCCCTGCACTGCTGCCCACCCCTGTCCACTGCGCCCAACAGGGGTCCCACGTCAGCCTCTGGCAGCCCTCAAGGGTGGCTATTCAAGTTTGCTTTTCTGTCACTGTGATAAGCTCCATGACCAAAAGCAACTTGGGAAGGGGAGGCTTTATTTCATTTTCCTGATTGGAGTCTTCCATGGAGGGAAGCCAAGCCAGGAGGAGCTCAGGAGAGGCGCCTGTAGCAGAAGCCATGGAGGAGTGCTGCTTACTGGTTCACCCACCCCACCCCTGTCACATCCTTATTCAGCCCAGCCTCCCCTGCTCAGGGATGTTCCCCCCACAGTGGCTTGGGCCTCCTAGCAGTCAAGAAAACAATACCACATAGGTCTGTGCACAGGCCGTTCTGGTGGAGGAAACCCCCCAGTTGAGAGTCTTTCTTCCCAGGCGATACTAGAGTCACGGTGGCGTTCACAGCAGACCCATCTGCTCTGGATGCTAGTGCTGCGGGAGAGCCGTGAAGCCTCCCTAAAAGTCTCTGAGGTCTTGTGCAGGTAACACTACTCCGGGTCCCCCCACACCGCCGTTCTAGATCCCAAGGGCAGACTTGGCCGGCGCTCCTGCTTTCTAATCAGCTGATGCTTCTCTGGTCTATACGCCTGAGAGGGTTCCCCCACTTTGGAGGCTGTCAGAGCCCCAGCAGCCTAGAACTTACTACGTGCACATCCCCAGTCGCCCCAAAGGTTTGTCCTTTTGTATTTCCTCACTGCTAAATGATCCCAACCAAACCCTGAAAATGGTTTGCCAACTTTCCACCTTCGGTAGGGCCCTCCACCTGCCTACTGTAACAGGCTGTGTTCTGCCAGCGCAGGCTGAATTGTGCGTCCCCTCCTGGGGTTGGGCTCCTATTTCACCCTGGACCCTGGACTGCCACGTCCACTCTAGCTAGCATGGCACCTCTATGAGTCCAGGCCGCACCCTTTCTTGGTCTACCTCATCTACCCTGACCAGTCCCGGTTCCAATGAAGGGCGATACGTGGCTGCCACCAAGAGGCCACTCCGGGAGTTACAGGCTGTGCTTAAAAAGCGGGGCGTGCCGGGCGGTGGTGGCGCACGCCTTTAATCCCAGCACTTGGGAGGCAGAGGCAGGCGGATTTCTGAGTTCGAGGCCAGCCTGGTCTACAGAGCGAGTTCCAGGACAGCCAGGGCTATGCAGAGAAACCCTGTCTCGAAAAACCAAAAAAAAAAAAAAAAAAAAGCGGGGCGGTAGCAGGTCCTGCGGCTCCTCCTCACACAGGCGTGGACATCGAGGACTGATCTCAGGCCTCCCCATCCAGCGCTGACACAGTCAGGAAGCTTGTAATTAAAGGGTTATTGAGTCAGGGAGAAAGAAAGATGGCTCAGCTGTTAAGAGCACTGGCTGCTCTTCTAGAGGACCAGGTTTCTATTCCCAGCAACCACATGGTCTAGGAACCTGTAACTCCAGTTCCCGGTGATCTGACGCCCTCTTCTGGCCTCTGAAGGCACCAGGCAGAAAAGCGGTATGCAGACATATTCAGGCAAAACACCCCCACACATACGATACAAGGGGAAAGCTTTTTTTGTTTGATTGGTTTGATTTTTCTAGACAGGGTTTCTCTGTGTAGCTCTGACTGACTTGAACTCAGTCTGACCTCAAATGCAAAGATCTGCCTGCCCCTGCCTCCGGAGTGCTGGGATTAAAGGCCTGTGCCACCATGGCCAGGCAAAAAGCTTTTTCTTTTTTTTTCTTTTAAATAAAATAGTTCTATTTTTTATTAATATATTTTTATGATTTTAATTTTATTTATTTTACATCCCAGCCTCAGTTTCCCCTCCCTCTTCTCCTCCCAGTCCCTCCCAGCCACCTCCCCCCCTACTCCCCCACCCCTCAGTCCATCCACTCCCCTTCTGTTTCTCTTCAGAAAAGGGCTGGCCTGGCTGGAGAGCAAGCAGTCACGACATATCAAGTCGAAGTAAGACCCTTCTATTAAGGCTAAAGAAGGCATCCCAGTAGGGGGCAAGGGTCCCAAAGGCAGGCAACAAAGTCAGAGACGGCCCCTGCTCTGCCTATTAGGAGCTCTGCAAGAAGATAATGAAACCAATACACAGTGATAGCCAACCCTCCCGACTGGTTACAGGTATGTGTCCCACACCAGGCTACTGCAGTCAATTGTAAAACTTTCCATCATTCCAAAAAGAACATTGGCCAACCTCTGCCTCCTGCTTTCTTCAGCCATCTTTGTAAGAAGTCTGCTAAATCAGCAAGTGCCAGGTTCAGATCCTCAAAAAGTAAGGTGCAGAGCAATCGAGGAAGACACCTGAAATTGACTTCTGGCATCCATGAGCGTGCACATATGAGCACACATACACACACACTCACACACATGCATATACATACACGGACACATACATGCGCACACAGATGAGCACACACACGCACACATGTGCATGCACACACACATGAACATATATACACATGTACTCACACAACACACACACATGAACAGATATACACACACTCACACAACACACACGAACACATATACACACGCTCACACAGATGAACATACACATGTGCACGTGCACACACATGAACATATATACACACATGTGCACGTACACACACACACATGAATACATACACACAGATGAACACACATCCACGTGCACACACACAGATGAACACCCGTACACAATACAATCGCACACATGCACACACACACACACACACACCGTGCACAGCTGGATGACAGTGGGTGTGAACATGCTACACTAGCCACCCATGTGTTGGGAATGCTCGGCTTCCGCGTGTGGTGTGGCAGGGCTTCTGGGAACGTGTGTGTTTCCCTTAGAGCTCAGGAACAGAGCGTCTGTCTGTGCATTTGCTTGCCTGTTCTTTTTTCTTTCCTTTTTCTGTTTTGTTTGGGTTTTTGTTTGTTTTTGTTTTGTTTGTTTGATTGGTTGATTGGTTTGTTGTTTTTTGTGGTTTGTTTTGTTTTGTGAGACGGAGTTTCTTTGTGTAGCCCTGACTGTCCTGGGACTAGCTCTCCAGGCTGGCCTGGGAGATCCTCCTGCCTCTGCCTCCAGAGTGCTGGCTTTAAAGGCCTGCATGCGCCACAACCTTCCCGGTGGTTGCTCGTTTTTTAACTGCCTGAGGAACTGCTAGCTAGGCAAAGGCGTGCGAGCATCAGCCCAGTCTGAGATTTCTGTTCCGTCCAAGAGTCCCTAACAATTCCTGGTTATGTGCCTGGCTCGCTGCCTGCTGGCAGAGGACCAGCCCTCGCCGGCCCTCGCCGGCCCTCGCCAGCCCTCGCCAGCCCCTCATCAGCCCTCGCCAGCCCCTCGCCAGCCCCTCGTCGGCCCTCGCCGGCCCCTCGTCGGCCCTCGCCGGCCCTCGCCAGCCCTCGCCAGCCCCTCGTCGGCCCTCGCCGGCCCCTCGTCGGCCCTCGCCGGCCCTCGCCGGCCCTCGCCAGCCCCTCATCAGCCCTCGCCAGCCCCTCGCCAGCCCCTCGTCGGCCCTCGCCGGCCCCTCGTCGGCCCTCGCCGGCCCCTCGTCGGCCCTCGCCGGCCCCTCGTCGGCCCTCGTCAGCCCTCGCCAGCCCCTCGTCGGCCCTCGCCAGCCCCTCGTCGGCCCTCGTCAGCCCTCGCCAGCCCCTCGTCGGCCCTCGCCGGCCCTCGTCGGCCCTCGTCGGCCCTCGCCAGCCCTCGTCGGCCCTCGCCAGCCCTCGTCGGCCCTCGCCAGCCCCTCGCCAGCCCCTCGTCGGCCCTCGTCAGCCCCTCGTCGGCCCTCGTCGGCCCTCGCCAGCCCCTCGTCGGCCCTCGTCAGCCCCTCGTCGGCCCTCGTCGGCCCTCGCCGGCCCTCGTCGGCCCTCGCCGGCCCTCGCCGGCCCTCGCCAGCCCCTCGTCGGCCCTCGCCGGCCCCTCGTCGGCCCTCGCCGGCCCTCGCCGGCCCTCGCCGGCCCTCGTCGGCCCTCGCCAGCCCCTCGTCGGCCCTCGCCGGCCCCTCGTCGGCCCTCGCCGGCCCTCGCCGGCCCTCGCCGGCCCTCGTCGGCCCTCGCCAGCCCCTCGCCAGCCCCTCGTCGGCCCTCGTCGGCCCCTCGTCGGCCCTCGCCGGCCCCTCGCCGGGCCCTCGCCGGCCCCTCGTCGGCCCTCGCCAGCCCCTCGTCGGCCCTCGCCAGCCCCTCGCCAGCCCCTCGTCGGCCCTCGTCAGCCCCTCGTCGGCCCTCGTCAGCCCTCGCCAGCCCCTCGTCGGCCCTCGTCAGCCCTCGCCGGCCCCTCGCCGGGCCCTCGCCGGCCCCTCGTCGGCCCCTCGTCGGCCCCTCGTCGGCCCTCGCCGGCCCCTCGCCGGGCCCTCGCCGGCCCCTCGTCGGCCCTCGCCGGCCCTCGCCGGCCCCTCGCCAGCCCCTCATCAGCCCTCGCCAGCCCCTCGCCAGCCCCTCGTCGGCCCTCGCCGGCCCCTCGTCGGCCCTCGCCGGCCCCTCGCCAGCCCCTCGCCGGCCCTCGCCGCCCCTCGCCGGCCCCTCGCCGGCCCCTCGCCGGCCCTCGTCAGCCCCTTCTCCCTGGGGAGGGCAGCGACCCAAGCTGTTGATTTTAGAGCTTGCTGCTCCCAAATGGAGTTCTCTCCTGATCTCTCCTGATTTCTCCAGATCTCAGCCTCAAGCAAACTCCCTCGTGACCTTTGTTCTTTGGTCGATCAACCCCCATGGAGTGGATAAAATTAATTAGAATTCAGCCCAGAGTCTCCCGAGGTGGATTCTTGGTAATTTGGAAAGCATTTTGAGCCACAGATCATTTGATGAAAGAACCGGTCAGATGCCAGGGACCTGCTCCAGCAAGGCTTCGGTTTCCAGATGGCTTAGCACTGGTGTGCCAGTCGGGTCCACCTCTCACACTCACACAGAGGGGTGTGGGATAGTGGAGGGCCAGCTTAATGGGAATTCTCAATGGGAGGGAGGGATGGGGTGTGACCACAAACACACGTGCTCCAAAGCAAAGGGGAGGAAGATGAACGGGCCCAACCAGCCACGGGAAAGGTGAGTTTTAAGCTCAATCCTCAGCACTCACTTGGTGGCTCTCAACCCACCGTGACTTCAGTTCCAAGTTCTACTGTGCCCTCTCCTGACTTTCTCAGGGTCTAGGCATGCACAGGGTGCACAGACATACAAGTAGCAAAACACTCATATATATGTAAAATAAGATAATGAAACATCTGGGCAGACCGTGCCATTAATCGCAGCAGCACTTGGGAGGCAGAGGCAGATGGATCTCTGTGAGTTTGAGGGCAGCCAAAAATAGAGAGACCCTGCTTAAAGACAAAGAGACCAGAATCACGGAGATCATAAGTCTGGGAGTACTTCCTCAGGCCTGAGGGCAGGCACACAAAAGCTGTGTGTGGTCCTGTGGTCCTAAGGAGGCAAAGACTTCATGCTTTGGGCAGCCAAACTCAGTAATGTACAAAAACATTCCCATATTTGGAGGCAGGGGCTCATCGTGTAACTCTGGCTGGCCTTGATGCTAGACCGGGATGGCCTTGAACTCACAGAGCTCCGCCTACCACTGACTTCTTAGTGCCTCCTCCTGAATGCCCCATGACTGTTTGTTTGTTTGTGACAGGGTTTCTCTGCACAGCCCCGGCTGTTCTAGAACTCTTCTGGAGACCAGGCTGACCTCGAACTCATAGAGGTCCTGCCTCCTGAAAGCTGAGGTTCACCACCACCCCCTGGGCATCACCCCCTGGGCGTCACCCCCTGGGCATGGCATTGGTTTGGAAGGTCTGAAGCCAAGGGAGCAGCTGAGGCGTGGCACTGTGAGGGTCAGGACAGAACATAGGTGACGTTCCGCCCTTAGCTGCAGTAGGAGCCCAAGCACTGAAAGGCTCTTGGAGAGAATTTGAGGTTTTGCACCATGTGGCAGAGTCAGAATCCCTGAAGAGAGCTCAGAGGTGATGACTGGTGTAGGTGCAGTGGAGACCCCGGTGTCTTGGAGATGCCAGTACTGGTCCGTGCCTGGTGTGTCCCAGTCTTTCTGCCATGTGCCTCCGGAGTGGACTCCTTCTTGCCCTTCTCACAGCGGTGCTTCCTGAGGGATAATTTATTTTTTCTTTAAGTCTCCAAGTTTCGCTGCCCCGAGCAAACGTGCTTTTCTTCATGCTTGTCCAGCGAGGGTCCGCTGACCGTGCTTGGTCGCTTTGGGTTGGTTTTTGGTTTTTTGGCGGCGGTTTGTTCCGCGGCTTTCTCCGTGGTTCTCTCGCTCTGCTCGCTTTCCTGTCTTGTCCGAGTAAGATCCCGCTTCGCTTGTTGTTCCGGAGGGCACGTCTCTCTCTCAGGGGCGGGATGGGGTGGGCTGGGATGGGGTGGGGTGGGTGGGGGCTGGGGTGGGTGGGTAGAAAAGAAAGCGGACTGTAGAACAATCCGATAAACAGTGCTCTGTGGCCTCTGCTCCTGTTCCTCCTTCACTTTCTTCCCTGACTCCGCGCAGTGACCTGAGGGTTTTCAGCTGAAATAGACTCTTTCCTCCCCGTTGCTTCTGGTTGAGGTGTTTATGCTCCAGGTACGGGCCGGCTGACAGGAACCCGCCCAGCAGCCCCCCTTCCCCACCCCCACCCCTCACTGGACTCTCATGTAGCCCAGGCTGGTTTCCAATTCACCTCCTGAGCATTAAATTCCTAATCCTTTCGCCTTGGCCTCCAGTTTAAGGATCACAGGCAAGAAGCACACCTAGCTCCAGGTCACAACAACCAGCAGAAATCCCCTCTGCCCTAATCCTCTGCTAGGGTGTCAAGGAAGTGGCTGTTTTCCTGGGTCCCTCGATGACTTCTCTACAGGGACATAACCGAAGTTACAGCCACCCTTTCCTTCCCAAGTCCCTCCTTCCTTTTCTGCCTACAGAACATGGTGTTTAATTTGCTAAGTCCCGGCCTGCAGGTAGAATCTAAACGAAACTAAGAGCTGCGGGTTGTCTAGGATTGACCTTTGACACCCTCCAGTGACAGAGCAAAGGGCAGTTTGGGTCGCTTCTATTCAGTTTGTCACCTGGGAGGGACAAAGGTAGCAGAGGTGAGGAGGAGAAAAGCTAAGGACCTGGAGCGATTGGGGTCAGGCTGAGTCAGCAGTCGCTGGAAAGCTTAGGAAGGGCAGAACCAGATGGGGGGGGTGTTGGGGGTGTTGGGGGGGCATTCCTCAGGACCACAGAAGAGACAGACCCAGACCGGAGCAGCCAGGGAACAAAGACCCTCAGTGAAGACCAAAAACCCCAGAAAAGGACTTTTCTGCCTTCACCTGAGGCAGGAAACACATCCCCATCCGCCTAAGGGCAATGCCGAGATTACCTCATAGATCAAAGGGGAAACTGAGGACTGGAGAGATGGCTCAGTGGTTAAGGGCACTGACTGCTCCTCCAAAGGATCTGGGTTCAGTTCCCAGCACCCATGTGGCAGCTCACACCAGCTATAACTCCAGTCTTAGAGGCTTTGACCCTTCTGGCCGCCCAGGCACCAAGCACATAGGAGACAGACACGTGCAGGTGAAACGCCTGTGTATATATGAAATAAGTCAAGATACAAACAAAAGGAAGAGGCCAGACAAAGAGGCACATTGTAGCTTGACACTGGCTACTTTGGTGGTTCTTATTTCTTCTACCCTAACACTAGATAGGAGAGAAAAAAACATAGGGGGAAAGGGACTTCATTATTAGACTTACTTCCTGCTGATTAGGGGTGTCAAGCTCCTTGGGGCAAGTTTGATTTTTTTTTTTTTTTTTTTTTTTTTTGGTTTTTCGAGACAGGGTTTCTCTGTGTAGCCCTGGCTGTCCTGGAACTCACTTTGTAGACCAGGCTGGCCTCGAACTCAGAAATCCGCCTGCCTCTGCCTCCCAAGTGCTGGGATTAAAGGCGTGCGCCACCACTGCCCGGCGCAAGTTTGATTTTTGACATCAGGATATCTAATTTCTTGCACGTCTACTTAACGAAACTTGACCAACAGGAACAAACCCACACCAACAACCCTGCCTCTTGGGGCCCTCTCAAAAATTCCCAGAATTCCAAACATCACATAATTGTAGAAACCATCTGCAGCTGACAAAATCATACTCCTGCTAGCGCACAATCAGCGGCTGTGAAGCAGCCTTATATCCTCACACCTGAGATTAAAACAAAAACACATTCTTACAATATTTCTGGGTGTTTTTTTTTAAAGGAACCAAAATGCCAAAATTGTCACTCATAGCATGTACGCTTTGATTTTGATTTTTAAAAATTTTTTATTTTTTGGTTTTTCTTTTTTTTTTTCTTGGTTTTTTGAGACAGGGTTTCTCTGTGCAGCCCTGGCTGTCCTGGAACTCACTTTGTAGACCAGGCTGGCCTCGAACTAAGAAATCCTCCTGCCTCTGCCTCCCAAGTGCTGGGATCAAAGGCGTGTGTCACCATTGCCCAGCTTTTAATAAGCATTCTTAAAATGCTTTGGTCCCCTTTCTAGCCCACCATCCAAAGGTCGGGGAGAAAAGACAGGACAAGGGAACGTGGAGCTGTTTAGACGTGGTTCCTTAGGGTGATCCCAGTCCCTGTTTGTCAGGACATCAGCAGTCCAGCTCAGTAGCATTGGGATAGCAAGCATGAATCAGCAGCAGTGGCAGGATCTAGCAGAAACTGCCAGTCCTCTGCTGCTGAAATGGCACAAGCCGGTGGGAGCTACAAGACCAGCCCGGATTCCGGGAGAAGTTCTCTTCTGTGCCTCTCAATGAAAGGAAGATCAGCAAAGACAAAGACTTGAGACCTACAAAGCCATGCGAAGCTAGTGATGCAAGCACTCCATCACTGTCCACTGAGTCCTTTTTTTTTGTAAAGATTTATTTATTATTATTATATGTAAGTACACTATAGCTGTATGTAAGTACACTGTAGCTGTCTTCAGACAGCATCAGAGGAGGGTGGCAGATCTCATTACGAGATGGTTGTGAGCTGCCATGTGGTTCCTGGGATTTGAACTCAGGCCCTTTGGAAGAGCAGTCAGTGCTCTTAATCGCTGAGCCATCTCACACACACACACCCCCCAATTGAGTCTTTTTTTATGCACTTTCCAAATATCACATATCCTCCCATAGATCTTGCCTCAGCAAAATACTGCAAGAGTCTGTCTGTCTTAGTTAACACCACATGAGTCTGTATCACCTGACATATCCAGAAACTTCTACTTCAACAGCACATGGCCTTTCATCCCAATACTTGCAAGGCAGAGGTAGGTGGATTCTGTAAGTTCGAGGCCAGCCTGGTCTAGGCAGTGTGTTCCAGGTCAGTATGGAATATATAGGAGAGACCCAAAGAGGTCCAAAAGGAACTCAGGATGGCTGGCTGGCTGTGGTGCCTATTACCCAAGGGCACGCTGTTCCCCAGGCTCTCAGATTCCCAAGCACCCGTGACAGAGCCCACGCTGGGACCCGGCCTTCCCAGCTCCTCCCACCCCATTCCCTTCTCTGAACTTCTTCACCTCCTGGGCTTCCCGCCCCCGCTCCTCATTTCCTTATTATGAGGAATCATTACTATTAATTAGGTCTCTCGTGGCCCCTCTTTCTTGCTCCTCTCTCTTGGTCTGCTTTGCTCTCTCTCTGTCTCTCTGTCTGTCTCTGTCTTTATCTCTCTCTGTCTCTCACTCTCTCTCTGATTATCTCTCTGTCTCTTTCTCTGTCTCTGTCTGTCTGTCTCTCTCTGTTTTTATCTCTCTCTGTCTGTCTCTGTCTTTCTGTCTCTCTGTCTCTGTCTCTGTCTCTCTCTGTCTCTCTGTCTGTCTCTCTCTCTCTCTCTCTCTCTCTCTCTCTCGATTACCCACCCATCCTCTCATGACCAAGCACAGCCTGCTGGCCAAGGTCCATCTACTACTTTCCCTTCTCTGGACTCAACCAAATGCCTCTGGCTGTACTGTCCTTCACAGCTACAATAAAAGCATTCCAACCTCAGCCACACCTTGGAATGGGCAAGGAGTTTATATTAATAAAAAAAAAGGAGGGGGAAGCTGTTTTTTTGTTTGTTTTTTGGTTTGGTTTGTTTGTCCTGTTGTGAAACAGGTCCTCTTGTCAAATCGCGTCTGTGAGAATTACAACCCCATAGCAACACAGTGAAAGAATTCCTCAGCTTCTGCACAGTCCCCTCATGCTCCTTGCTGGCAGGGACACCAGAGAGGGCTGGGGCTGGCCCAGTCAGGCTCCAAGGCCACAGGCTCCAAGGAGAGGGCATCCAGAACACCTTACTGAGAGAGACCGATGAGGGCCGCTGGGGTGACTTGCAAAATAGCGCCCGCGTCACTTCTGTAGGGCTCGTGCCTTCGTGGGCCCCAGACCTAAGCACAGCTGGTCCCTGATGGAGGCACCTTTCAGGTCATAAACTCAGCACTTAGCACCACCTGCCAAAACAAAGCTAAAGACCCAGTCCATCAAAGTCCGTAGCTCTGGGAGAGTCTCTACACAGTGTAACTTTGGTTTTTGGCTTCTGTAGTTCCACCTCTGGCTGACTGTTCTTCCTAACTGAATTATGTCAACCCAGGATATAGTTTCTGTGCTAAGAAGCTCAACCTGATAAAGGCTCAGGGCTACACTGGGATCTGGAACATGCCATACAGTGTTCTGGCAAATAAAACTTTTTATTGACTTAAACTCGTGTTGGAATAGCTTTCTCTAATAGGTAACCCACAACAATTTTTAGGAGGCCACACAGACCTTTTCTAACCTGCAAAACCTCTTCAGGCCTTAAGGTGGCTCTACCGAAGCAGAATCCAGACCAGCCTTCACCAGGCAGGGACAGTTGGTGGCACGCCAGGGTCTACCTGTGGAGAACACAGACGTGCCAGAACAATGACTGTGGGAAAGAGAAAGTGGCTAATGGTCCAGGAAGTATCCTAGGAGGGTGTGGTGTGAGCTAATCAGGATAAGAAAGGAGGGGCAGGCCTGGAACCTCTGTGTTCTTGGGGTCACCGCTATACTGTAGTGGTTGTTTCTCTGCTGTAGGGGGTCACCTCTGTGCTATAGGGGTCACCTCTGTGCTGTAGGGGTCACCTCTGTGCTGTAGGGGTCACCTCTGTGCTGTAGGGGTCACCGCTGTGCTGTAGGGGTCACCGCTGTGCTGTAGGGGTCACCTCTGTGCTGCAGGGGTCACCGCTGTGCTGCAGGGGTCACCTCTGTACTGCAGGGGTCACCACTGTACTGTAGGGGTCACCTCTGTGCTGTAGGGGTCACCTCTGTGCTGTAGGGGTCACCTCTGTGCTGCAGGGGTCACCGCTGTGCTGTAGAGGTCACCTCTGTGCTGCAGGGGTCACCTCTGTGCTGCAGGGGTCACCTCTGTGCTGTAGGGGTCACCTCTGTGCTGCAGGGGTCACCTCTGTGCTGCAGGGGTCACCTCTGTGCTGCAGGGGTCACCTCTGTGCTGCAGGGGTCACCGCTGTGCTGTAGGGGTCACCTCTGTGCTGCAGGGGTCACCGCTGTGCTGCAGGGGTCACCTCTGTGCTGCAGGGGTCACCGCTGTGCTGCAGGGGTCACCTCTGTACTGCAGGGGTCACCTCTGTGCTGTAGGGGTCACCTCTGAGCTGTAGGGGTCACCTCTGTGCTGTAGGGGTCACCTCTGTGCTGTAGGGGTCACCTCTGTGCTGTAGGGGTCACCTCTGTGCTGTAGGGGTCACCTCTGTACTGTAGGGGTCACCTCTGTGCTGTAGGTGTCACCTCTGTGCTGTAGGGGTCACCTCTGTGCTGTAGGGGTCACCTCTGTACTGTAGGGGTCACCTCTGTGCTGCAGGGGTCACCTCTGTGCTGTAGGGGTCACCTCTGTGCTGTAGGGGTCGCCTCCTCTAGGATGGAGAAGAGGTCCACTATGGGGTGTGCTGCACCCACTCCTTCCTGCTTTTTCCTTTCATCCATAGTTAAGAGAGGCTCAGGAGGGGAGGAGGGGAGTGGGGCGGGACCTGCAGGAAGGGCAAAGGAAACCCACAGGCTCACCTCTAGCTGTTTTTGTATCTTGGGATTCATTTCTCTCATGTAATATCCTTTTCTGAAGACCACAGCTTTCTTCTACCTCACTTGTTTTTCATTTCTTCTGTCAAATTCTAGTGTGGTGAAGGAGAAACCCGACGTGGCGGCCACTGCCTTGGAGAAAGCGAGCAGATGCCTGGACCGTTCTGTGACACTGCCATGGTTGACCTCAAGGATTTGGACGTGATCTGAGAGGAAGATGACAGACTGAGCTCCACAGAAAGTTCTGGAATGCTCTGCTGGTCTCAGTAAGAGGTGTTACTGGGCAGCTGCAAAAGGCACAGAGCTGTGCTGGCCGTGGTGGTGAATGCCTTTAATTCCAGAGGTGGTGAATCTCTGTGAGTTCTACAGAATGAATTCTAGGACAGCCAGGGCTACATAGAGAAACATTCTCTCAAAAAAAAAAAAAATCCAAAAGGCACAGCAAGGGCTGAGAGAGGCCCTGCTGAGGGTAAACACGCCCTGCTGTCCCTGCTGACCTGACCTCGGGTCTTGGTACCCGCGTGATAGAAGGAGAGAACGAACCCATTCATGAAATTTGTCCTCTGACCTCAGTCACCCCTCCCTCCCACCCACATGCACAATAATTAATTAATTAGTTAATTAATGAATGTTAAAAATAAACAAGAAGGGGCTGGAGAGAGAGTCCAATAGTTAAGATCAAGGGCTGTTTTTGAATAGGACCTAAATTCAATTCCCAATACCCAACATTAGGCAGCTTACAACTACCTGTAACTCGAGCTCCAAGCTATCAGCTGCCTCTGAGGGCACTCACACTCATGTGAGCACACACACACACACACACACACACACACTCACACACTCACACTCACTCACACACACACTCACTCACACTCACACACACAGCTTAAAAATAATATTAAATAATAATAATAACATTAAAACCTCAACTGTGAAGATCGCTCAGCACTTGTTGCTAAAAGTCCTTCTTGAGGGAGCAACATACATGAGCAATGTCTACTCAACATACATGAGCAATGTCTAGTCAACATACATGAGCAATGTCTAGTCAACATACATGAGCAATGTCTAGTCAACAACAACCAGGGCGCCTCTGCCAAAGTTCGATCTGAGGAATGAATGAGTTTATTGGGCTATTTGTAGCACATAGGTGAAAGGTTATTTGTGGGGTGTGGGCTTCTCCCTCTCAATAGACCACCCAGCAGGAACAAGGGGTTCCCCATAGCTGCACTGATGAAGCCCTGCTCCCCAAAGCCTCAGGTAACTCAGGTGTCATGGCTTACAACAGATGTTGGGAGCTGGTTACTCAGACGAGGGTCTCATGACCCTCCTTGACCCTCTTTGGGTGTAAACGGTTAGTAAGTCCTGCATGGATCTTTTTGTAAAGTGGGGGCACAGCTGAATTCCCCAACATTGTATATGTTTGTCTTGGAGGACAGTCACTCACAACAGCTAATAGTACATATTTTCTTACAACAGACTCCTGTTTCTGGAAAAGCAGCACCCTTGTCTAGCTTCTGCAGGAACTACATATGTGTGTGCACACACACAAGACGACACACACACACACACACAGAAATAAAAACAATGAAAAATTTTATTGGCTTTTTGAGACAGGGTTTCTGTGTAGTTCTAGTTGTCCTAGAACTCATCTGTAGACTGACCAGGCTGGCCTCGAACTCAGAGATCCAACTGCTCCTGCCTCCTGAGTGCTGATGTTAAAGACATATGTCACCATACATGGTGGAAAATACATTTAAAAATTAAAAACACCGGGCGGTGGTGGCGCACGCCTTTAATCCCAGCACTTGGGAGGCAGAGGCAGGAGGATTTCTGAGTTCGAGGCCAGCCTGGTCTACAGAGTGAGTTCCAGGACAGCCAGGGCTACACAGAGAAACCCTGTCTCGAAAAACCAAAAAAAAAAAAAAAAAAAAAATTAAAAACACTTTATTTTATATTTGTGGGTGGTTTGCTGCTGTGCCTGTCTGTGTACCACATCCAGGACCTGAGGAAGCCAGAGAGGGTGCTGGACCAGAAGAGGAGTTACACATCATTTTGAGCTGTCATGTGGGTGCTGGGAACCGAACTTGAGTCCTCTGCAAAAGCAGCCAATGTTCTTAACCACTGAGCCATCTCTCCAACCCCAAAGAAACAAGTCTTAAAAATAAATTAATAAATAGACACAGCTGGGTAGTGGTAGGTCTTTAAGCCCAGCACTCAGAAAGCAGAGACACATGAATCATTGAGTTTGAGGCCCGTTACACCCCCAAACAAACACATGAAAACACAACCAAACATCAACATCAACAAAAGCCCACCCCACATTGAAATTTTATTGATAACACTGTTTGTTCAAAGTGGTGGTACATGCCTGTAATTCCAGCTCATGGGAGGCTGAGGCAGGAGGATTTGGAGTTCAAGGCTCCTGTGGACTACACAGAGATACTGTGCTGGTTAGTTTTATGCCAACTTGACACAGGCTACAGTCGTCTGAAAGGAGGGAACCCCAACGACAAAATGCCTCTATGAGATTGGGTTATAGGGCATTTCTTAATTAGTTGATTGATGTGGAAACGCCTAGCCCATTGTGGGTGGAGTCATCTCTAGGTTGGCTTGGGGTCTATAAGAAAACTTCATATGACTTCATATGAAGCAAGCCGATAAGTAGATAGCACCCTTCCATGGTCTCTGCTTCAGCTCCTGCCTTCAGGGTCCTGCCTTGCTTGAGGTCCTGTGGTGACTAGGATGATAAACAGTATTGGGAAGTGTAAATCAAATAAACCTTTTCTTCCCCAGGTTGCTATTGGTCATGGTGTTTCAACAAAGCAACAGTAATCTTAAAACTGATACTTTGTTTCAAATGTAACAAAACTAAATAAAAAAAGTTACAGAACTGGCTTTGGAAGCCTGAGGTCTCAAGAGTATGGGAGGTTGACATCAAAGGATTGACGGGTTTTTGAGGCTAACCTGGGTGGGCTTCATAGAGAATACCAGGTTGTTCTGGGCTGCATACATAGCAGAACTGATTTCAATTCCAGGAAGAGGGGATCTTCGGAAACTGGGCACCCTGGTTGTTCCACACTCTCCCAGAATTAGCTGATAGGTCCCCTGACACCCGAGTAGGACTTTACCCCTCTGTGCTGACCTCATCTTTCATCTAAAATCCCACATAAGCCCAGCTCAAAGGGTGGGAATGGGTTAGATGTTCTCAGAAATGGATTCCTAAAGACTCACCAGATGCCTATCACATGAAGAGCTGTGATTGGTGTTTTGCCTGCATGTATGTGTGAAGGTATCACATCCACTGAAACTGGAGTTAAGGGCAGTTATGAGCTGCCATGTAGGTGCTGGGAATTGAACTTGGGTCCACTGGAAGAGCCGGTGCTCTAGACCGCTGAGCCATCTCTCCAGCCCCAGGACCAAAAAAGAATGAATGAATGAAAGAATACAAAGGGCTGGATAGATGGCTCTGCAGTTAAGAATGGTCACTACTCTTGCAGAAGATCAAAGTTGGCTTTGTCTCAGCACCCACGTCGGATGGCTCACAACCGCCTTAACTCCAGTTCCAAGGGCTCAGATGCTTCCTTTTGGACCTTGAGGGCAACTACACTCACATATACCCAGGCCAACCTTCAACAGACACACATATACATAATATTTTTTAAAAACCTTAAATCTAGGTGGTTTTGGCACACACTTTTCATTAATCCCAGCACTCCGAAGCAGAGGCAGGTGGATCTCAGTGAGTTAAGGCCAACCTGGTCTGCAGAGCAAGTTCCAGGACAGCCAGGGAAAGACATACAGACAAACCCTGTCTCAGAAAAACTAACTCTTAAAACAAAAGCAGGTTGGAGTATAGCTTAGTGGTAGACTCGGGCTTACCATGCATAAGGCTGTAGCTTCCACCCTCAGCACCACAAAGGAGTGAGCATGCCAGAAAACACACAGGCCAAAGAGCGAGGGAGCGAGGGACAGAGACAGACAGACACTGCTCTAAGATCTGACACAAGAAGTCACATATTGCTGCAGCAGCAACTACTCAAAGTGACCAGAATCAGTCATTAATTTCAGCTTCCTTAATTGTTTCCACATCCAACTCCAGACCAATTAGAGAAGAGTGACCAGATCACTGGCATACAGGGCAGACTCTTGCCTCCTCCATTAGTGATCTATCTATCTATCTATCTATCTATCTATCTATCTATCTATCTATCTATCACTCTGTATATATAGTGTATGTGTATGCTATCCGTGTTCTGGTACCTGATATATTTATATATATATATATATGAGGGAGAGAGAGATACCACACCTCCTGGGACTAGAGGCACAAGCAGTTGTGAGTACTAGGGTACATTGACATGGGTACTAGAAACTAAACTTGGATCCTCTCAACCAATGTTTCTCTAGCTCTGTATCTGACATCTGGCCTGTGGGGCTGTGATCTTGGCTAGTTGATCAGTGTGTACGGTGTGAGGTAAGCACAGAAATCCATCCCTGAACACAGGAGCAACTCTCCCGGTTGCATTTATTGGAAAGATAATTGTTTGTGTGTATGCGTGTGTGTACGAACACTGGCCCTTGTGTGCATGTTTAGAGGCCAGAGGCCAATGTCTTCATTTTCCTCTCTCCATCTTGAGACAGTGTCTCTCACCAGATCTACCTGGATCTTGCCAATTTGGCTGGATTGGCTGCTGGCCAGAGAGAGCCTACCTTTGCCCCTCAGCATCCACCCAGGGATCCAAACTTAGTTCTTGTTCACACGGCAAAAAAAAAATGTGATTTTTTTTTCTTTGTACGAGTCTTGGCACCTCTGCTGGCAGTAAAAAGCCACTTTTCACCTTTTGGTGAACTGTAAAGTCATCCTTTAGGAAAAAAAGACCTAAGGTTGACAGAAAAGTGCTGACAGCTCAGGCCTTGGAGCTGTGCCCAGGGTCCAAGTGGAAGCTGGCTCTTAGCCTTGGGCCTACAACCCAACAATGGGAGTGAAGGTTAGCCCGCTGCTCTCCTCTCTGCCTGTCCCCCTCCCCTCAGCAGTTCTCCTTGCAGGGGGCGGGGGCGGGGAGCTCTTCTAGCTGCCCTCCCCTGTGGTAGGGAAACCAAGGCGCCTACCTTAAGCTTATGCACCTTGGCCTGCAGGGCTTGTTGCCAGGCCTGACCCCACCAAACTAGACTGGGTACTTTCACGGCTCCAGGGAGACTTTGCTGGGCAGGGCCGACTGTGAGGAAAGTAAGGTGCAGTTTCAGCTTCCCCAGTAGCCCTGGTGGCACCGATAAGACCTGTTCTGGGTTCCAAACCAAAGCTGCTCTGCGAAGAGCCTGGCCAGCCAGTGGTTTCCGGTTTAGGAGCAAGCTCAAATTGGCTGGGGTCTGGAGAAACGGCTCTTCTGGGGGAGCCATGGCGTGGACTTCTAACCTAGGACGGCCTGATCTTTGTCTCCCACTGCACCACCCCAGCTAGAATGTTTACCCAAGGTGCAGCAGTAGGCGCAGAGCTGGGACAGCAGTCTAACTTTCTCCACTGGCTTTAGGGTTAGACCCTTGGCTCCACCCACCAGCTGCCTTGATGAGGACCTCATTCAGCACCCAAGGCTGGCCTTGGACACATGGGGATCTGCCTCTCAAGTACAGGGATTGCAGCTATGAGCCACCACACACAGAACAAACTTCTGTTTTCTTGAGACCACCTTTGTGTGCATTGCCAGTCCACCGAAGTGCCACAATGTAGCCTTGGCTAGCCTAGAATCTGTTATCTAGAGGAGGAGCTAGTCTATACTTGTCCTCTTAGTAATGGGAAGGCTGAGGCAGAATATCACATAGGAGGCCAGGGAGGCTGGGCATGTGTCTGTCACAGTGTGTGTTTACCAAGTGTAAACCTAGGGTTTGACCCAACACTAGAGACTGAACCCACACAGTTAACAGGGATTCTGGAGAGTGGTATGTACCATTAGACTTCCCTGCATTATTTTCCACATGTAACAAATTACACTCTAGTTTTAGCAAACTTGTTATCTTCAGAAATGTCCACAGAACCGTTTGACATGATAGTACCTGGGCCATGACTCCTCAAGTTAAGTACGCTGGGTTTCTTCTGACCCAAGCATCAGTTGTATTCAGAGCTATGGTCCTCCTGGTAGCCCTAGCTGACATCCTGCTTCTGCTTACATACTTGGAATAGTCTTAGGCCCAGCTGAAGCCAGTACAACTGTCACAGCCTGGGCACCTCAGTCTGTCTGCATTCACCACAGACCCCAGGGCATCCTTAGTTCTCCCGTGCTCGCCGGCCAGCTGGCCAGTGACCAACTGCATGGGACTGGCTCTAGAGACCTGCTACTGTTGGTATTTCCCCTTCCTCCTGCCCACAGATGTCTAAGAATGCTTCCCATAGTCTCGACCCTGTAAGGTGGTCCTGATCTAGTGGATACAAAGGTGACAGCACTGTCCCTGGCGGTGACCGAGCTCAAATAACTGCCAGTCCCCAGGTGGGTGAGGAGTGTGCGGGGAAGACAGGAAAGCCTCCCGGGCCACTGGGTTTATTAGATCCTGAGGAGAGGTGCAGGCAATACCCCTGGCCCACTGCCACCTCCTGGGTGAGGGCCTGGTGCTGAGGGTGCTGTGGGAGGCAGGCGATGGGCACAGGGCCCGACCTCATGTGGATACACACAAGCCCATCTGAGGGAAAACAGGCTGCTTGAAGCCTGAGAGATGGTGACCCCTGCCACACAGGAAGCACATTCGATGAATCCATCAGAGAGAGCCCCAGCTCTGCCAGCCTGGTCCCCCTGGCCCTGGGGAGCCAGGCAAGGGAGGGCACAAGTGTGTGAGGGACAGAGCCAGTTCCGGATGATGGCAGTAGCTGCTGAGCAGGAGGGTTCAGCAAAACTGACCATTAAAGCAGCCAAGGCTGCATACAGGAGGTGCGAACGGGAACCCCGGGCACTTTCTCTGGACTCCACTGTCGCGACATTTGCTGGTGATCTGCGCTGCCCGCCTGTCCCCTCTCCTGAAGGCACTACCTTCCAGAACACGGCACGGTGGTCCCACTAGTGACAGAAGTGCCTGCGTGCGTGCTCTAGTCATTTGGTAAGCAGAACCTGCTACAGGCTGTACCTGCCACGCTACCCAATCCTGCGTGTTAGCTGCTCAGCGTACAGAGGGTCAGCAGGAGCAGGAAGGGCCCTCAGCTTCGCCGGGCTTGCCAGGCAGGGCAGGGTAGCAGCCCGGGAGGTGGGCCGGGCCAGACCTCTTCTGCGTGAGTCATTGGGTGGGAACACGGGGCGACCCAATGGGGAGAGCCTGGGAGTAAGTAGGGGAGAGGTGCCACTTCGGTGGGGCCGAGGCAGGGTCAGAAGGCATAGCCAGCAGCCCAAGGCTGGGAAGAACAGGAACCTGCTGGGGATCAGCATGGGCCCAGGCCGAGGAGGACGAGAGCCCACTCCCTTCCCACTCTCCGGAGGAGCTCAACACAGCGACTCCGCATGGCCCAGGTGTCCCTGGAGATGTCAGGTTGACACTTTGATGCCAAAGTGCTTCCGTAGCTGCTCCAGGAACATGAACGTGAGCACGGTGTGGGGGATGAGACGGATGCCCGCAGGGAAGAGACCCTGGGTGGAGACAGCAGGGGGAGAGATGTCAGGTCCAGGAAGACCCCAGCCCAGCTGCTCTCCCACTGCCCACCGTCCCCACTGCGCCAGCGCACCTTGAAAAAGGCCTGTGGTCCAAGCTTTGCTGTCTCCATGGCACAGTGGAAAACGCCCTGCAAGACACAGTAAACGATGCAGACGGCCTCTCAGTCAAAGGCACTGATGAACCCTCCGGGCACAGGAGGGCACGGTGGCTCTAAGAGTTCCCAGGGACATGGTAGGAGCCTGAACTGAAAGCAGGTCTGTCTGTGATATTAGGGACAGAAGAGTAAAAGCCACATCGACCGGCCAAGGTGATGGACTGCTGAGGTAGCCAACCAGATTGGCTCTCAAGACACTGGCCAGATAGATTCTACTGACTGTGTGAACAGCTTCCTCTGTAAAGACCAAGGCCAAGGCTTTGGAAAAGTACAGCCCCACCCCCAGGCAAGTGCTACCCAGAGTTGAGCAACTGGAACAGGGGACAGCTGCCTTGTCTCTGGGCTCCTGTGCCCCAGTGGGAAGCACACCCGTCTCCAGGATGAGAAAGGCCACAGGGCTGAGAATGAGGAGCCCCCCCTCAAGCTAGAGATGGCGGGAACCCCACCCAGACACGGAGCTCGAAACCCAGTCTTTACCTGATACTCGCCCTTGGAGTTCATCAAACGAGTCTTCAGCACATCCAGGGGCTGACACAGGAATGTGGCACATCCGCCCTGGGGAGGGAATCTGTCAATGTCCCCTGGGCACCCTCGAGCCCTCACTGCATGTCTACCCACACCCACGGGCCACCTTACAAGAGCCCTTCTCTCCATTCCTGAGTCTCCAAGAGAGATGACACAGGACTTATCTTGGCCTGGGCTAACTGGTAAACTTGATCCCCAGATGTGGCCTAAGAGAGACGGCACCAGGCTCCCACCACATACTCCTTGACTCTACCCCTGCCCCGACCCCCACACAGGGCACTTACGGCAATGAAACTGGAGACAAAGTGGGTGAAAATGTTGTCACGCAGGTATCCAGTGCTGAGGACCAGCTGCTTGGCCTGGTCATAGCAGGACAGCTACAAGGAGGAGTGGGGACAGTTATGGCCAAAGAATCCCCAAACCAGGGAGAGTAGACAGGGTCCACATGACACCATTTGACAGTGGGTGAGCACCTGCTGTCACCTGCACCACCACACCTGGACATGCAGGTGACGATCTGCCTCAAACTCAGACGCAGGCTGCCGCTGACCCCACCCGTGTCCACCCTCTCCCCGGACAGCACGAATCTCCCCAAGGTTCCCAGTGTTCAGTGCTACGCTGTAGTCCCCGAGGATAGAGGCCAGAGGTCACACGTGTTGTCCATGAGCCCCATTTTGCACAGGACCCCTACCTGGCCCACGGTGACGAGGGCCCCACGGCTGGACGCCATGGTTGCTCCAGAGAAGAGCTTCTTCAGGCCTTCTGCAGGAGGAAGTGACAGGTGACATCAGTCGAGACCTCAGGCCACCCCAGCACTGCCCCTCACTCCCCACTCTGCCTGTTTCCGCAGGCTGCTTTTCCGCCCCAAGCCCGCCAGCTCACATATGTAAACACGAACCCAAATTCATACATATTCACAATTATGTAAAATTCCTTCCCCTCACCTTCACGGGCTACACGGTAGAGACCATCCAGGGCATGAGAGTAGCTGTTGGTGACAAAGGCAGACCAGCGAGGTTCACCACATCCCTCTGTTCTGCAGGGTGTGCCTTAGACCCCAGGACAAGTCACATTCCCCACTGTGGGCCACACAGCTCTCGCAACAGCATTGTACTCAATGGGATATATCTCAGAGTAAGAGTTCAAGGCCAGCCTGCGCTACAGAATGAGACCCTACCCCAAAATTAAATCAAAATAAGAAACTAGAAAGCAAAGAGAGAGAGAGAGAGAGAGAGAGAGAGAGAGAGAAAGGCAAACGAGAAACTGGACCAGCCGAGTTTTGTGGAGGACAAACCAGGAGGATCATAGTTCAAGGACAGCCTGAGCAAAAGGGGGGACAACACTAGAAACAAGCTGGATCCCACAGGTGAAGGAAAAAGTGAGACAGTTCAGACTGCGAGAAGCAAGGACGCTACACGCTGCCAGGCGGGGCAGGGGGCCGCTGCAGAAGGTGCGGATCTTGAGACTCCGTGTTGTGCCTGGGGCTAGCCTGGGGTAGAAAAGGAAGGCCTTCCTACCTCAGGCCTCTTGGCTGTGAGCCCTTCTCTCATGTGCCCTACCTCACGGGCTCTGAGACTTGGGCACCCCTGCACTCATAGATACCTGACTAGGGCTATCCTCAGCTACAAAGAGGCCCAACCCTATGTGATAGTCCTGGTGTCAGCAGGTCCCAGCAGGCACGTGTGTGGGACTAACTCTGTTTAGTGAGATTCTTCCCACAGGAAAGAACAGAAAAGTCTTAGGGGGTCAGGCGAAGGCCTTAGTGACCCCAGGGTGATTGGGCGTGGTAAAGCCACCCGCTTCCTGTTCCATATGACCCATTAGCAAGTCGGGGAGTCCTGGTTATGTGACTGCAGACCTGTGCGGGGGAGGGGGTCCCCCCTCAGGCCTGGCCTCTCACCTCTATCCCCCACCTAGCCAAGGCTGGCCCATTACTCACTTGCGCCGCTGGCTCAGGGGCAGCTTCATGTCATTCTGCATCCTGAAACAGTAAGACAGCAGGCGTGGGGGGTCCGCTCACCGCCTGGGGCTAACAGTGCTGGACGGCCTACCCAACTTCAGGGAAGGACCATGGGACTTGGCTTGCCCCAGGCTGAGTGTACGACAAATGCTTGCCCTCTTGGGAACAGGAAAGCCCTTGACCTTAGGGGATAAGAAGTGCATACAAACCTGACATTGACCAGATCTGCTGGGGTTCCCACGAAGCCTCCAGTTAAACCTGCAGTGATAGGAAAGTCAGGGCCCGATGGTTCCCCGTGTCCTGGGCCTCTGCCCGGCCCTTGCCCTGACCACCCAGTGCTCACCGCTGATGCCGCCCAGCAACACCTTGCTGTAGAAGGGGAGAGGCCCCTGGCTGTCCTTGGTCATGTAGTCCCGCATGGTCTCGTAGATAGCGAACCGAGTCAGAGAGTAGGTCATCTGGGGAGGGGGCCTGGCTCAGAGGACTGGGCGCTGCACCCGGTGTCCATTCTAAAGCCACTGAGCTTATAAGCAGTCAAGCCCATTCACAAGCCCAGAGGGGCTGTTCCCGGTTGTTCTCAGCCTCAGTTTCCCCTTCTGAGACTGGAAGGCAGGCCCCTGCCGCACACCCACCCCATGCCTCATCTGTAATAAATCTGAAGGAGGGAGAGAAGTCGCTGAAGCTCCCCACGGCCTCCGTCATAGGACCGAGCCCCAGGACCAGCACCTGAGAGGCTGGTTCTGAGACCTAGGAAGCTGATGCCAACACGAGAGAAAGAAAGAACTTTTCATTCGCAGAACCCTGTCAGAGAACGGAGCCGCATGCACTCACTCACCTGCCTGCACAGCGAGGCACTCAGGCCGTTGTAGAGCGCCAGGACGCCGTCGGTTCGCACCACCTGCAGCGCCATTCCGGTCATGCGCAGCTTCACCTCCTGCTGGGTCTGGAGGTGTACCTGTGCAGAGGCAGGGGCGTGTCACAGCCAGGCGAGCAGAGCTCTCACCTAGCCACAGGTCGGGAGAAACAAGGTTGCAATGAGCCGCTGCCTGGGCCTCCTCCGTACAAGCTCTGCTGAGGTAACTGCCAGGATCCATTATTTCCAGGTCTGGACCCTGTGCTCTCAGCATCCCTACCTATGGGGCAGGAAACCAAGGCTGGGCAGCAGAGAAGTTCCAAAGGACCTAAGGCTGGTGGGATGTGCCTAGTCCCCAGCCTGTAACTGTTCTCTCTACAGTAGTGACAATTATGGACCTTAAGGTCTAACCTCACTCTCACTCCTGCCCTGGTGGCCTGAGGTCATGTTCAGGATCTTTGGCCCTGACCATTCTTGGATCAGCCCTGGTACTGATTCCAAAGAGGCCTGTCCACAGCCAAATGTGGCCCCACATGCACGGTCACACTCATGCAGAAAGAGCGACGGGGAAAGAGTAAGACGGTGAGGACAGAGGGGGCCCGGTGCTCAGCCACAGGGCGGTCATCCTCCAGTCGTATGCAGACCAAGAGGGACAGAGGGTCAAGGCCCACCCAAGGGACAGTAAGGCTAACAGCTCCTGTACATGTGAGGACCAGGCAAAGTGGACACACCAAGCAAATTCAAAACACGTTTTCAAAGTTGACAAAGTAACTCAGGCACATGATCATAATACTCAGGTGACTGAGGCAGGACGATCATGAGTTTGATTTCAGTCTGGGGTGCAGTAAGCTCCTATCTTATTAAAACAAAACGCATGCAAGTTTTCAAATGGTCTGTGAGCAGTCTTCACTGGGATACACTGACGTCTGAGCAGTGCCCACTGTCACGGCACGGGTCCAACAGTGGTCACACATCCTCGGCAGACTTTCTTGTTCCTCCGGGTGGGGGTGGGGCTGAGAAGCAGTGCAACCGGGAGGGAACTTGGACAACTGACAACCACCTGGGACTTTTACTTCAGTCTGTCAACACTCAAAAGGACTGTCTGGGAGTGACGTGGGTCTCCAGGGTCCAAGGCTGGGTTAGCCATCTAGCCTGACCCCCATGATGGAGACACTGCAGATACATTCAGTAAAGGAAAATACCATCAAGAAGCGCCTCCCAGAACAATCTGTACCTTTCTCTTCCTGTTATAACACCTGCCAGAGGCAATGCCCAGGGGCTGAACCTGTGTATGCTACTCCCAGGAAAACTGAGGTTTCAGTCTCCAGTGTACCCAATGGCCAGCATTCTTAGTAATTAGAAAAGCTATGTGGAGTGAGAATGCATGCCTGAAATCCCTGTTCAAGGAAGGTAGAGGCAGAAGTCCAAAGCTGGCCTTAGATGCATAACATGTTCAAGGTAAGCTGGGCGACAAATAAATAACAAAGAAAAGCTATTGCCATCTTAGGAAGCAGACAGAGACCAGCCCAGAAGCTTGAAGTAGCAGAAACCGCCTGAGGCTAAATCTCCAGCTCAGACCTCAGGGAGGGATCCAATGTGGGGGATGAGGGAGGTGGCGGTCAGTGTGACTGCTCCTCCACAGACTCAAGTAGCAGCCAGAGCTCCTGGGGCTGAGTGGGGTGAGTTCTTTGTTCTCTGCGGTAAGTCAGAATCAGGAAAAAATTCCCCGAGAATGCCCCTGGGGAACAGGAAGAGAGCTGTCTCAGTTTGTCCTGTAAGCATTTATTTTTAAAGAACACACACACACACACACACACCAAAACCCCACAAAACCACGTGTCTTATTTGTTTCTTATTGGGCAGAACCCTAGGAATGCAGGGTCTCCTGGCTCACTTAAGACGGTGCCAATCCCAAAACAGTAACCAAACAAGCGGAAGCGGATGACCGAGGTCACACCACCACCTAGCCCATTGCCTTCATTTCCAGCCCCCACAGTAGGTGGTGCTAAGCACCCAGCAGTGGGAGTGCTCTGGGGTGCAGTGACCAGGCTGGTCTTTGGGTCTCAGCACCTGTGCACACGCACAACTTTGACCAGAGTTGTCGAGTGTTTGTGGCCGAGGAATGGCTCAGAGTGGCAGAGTTCACCTAAGTAGTATGGCGCAGAGCTGAAGCCGGGCAGTCATCTGTTATGACTGGGTGGGGGAGGGACTAGCAGGTAAGCTGGGGAGCAGGATGTCCCCTATGAGACTTAGTTGTCTGCCACCTGCGGACGCCAGCGGCAGAGGGTCCCCGGGGATTTTCCACCGCTGCCCACGGGGAAGTAAGCGTAGTGGCGCCCCCAGGCTCGAGGTCAGCAGCGCAGAGCTGGGCAGCCGGGGCTCTGGCCGGCGTGGGCGTCTCCGGCGGTAATTACCGGGTGCACAGTTAAGCGGCGGCCGCAGTAGGCGCCAGGCCCGGGATGGTCCCCAACCCCCAGGGCTCACACGCCAGCTCGGCCTTGAAACTCAGCCTCACCTTGAGCAGGTCTAGCGGGTGCGTGCAGCAGGCAGCTCCGCAGGAAGCCAGCCCCCCAAAGTACCAGCGAGACGTGCGTGCCTCGGCCATGGCCAGAGCAGTAGCGACCTGGCCCGACCCCTGTAGCGCAACTCCGGTCCCGGCCGCTTGACGCCCGGTTCAAAGTGCTACCGAGCGCCCGCGCCCGGTGCAGCCAATGCGCCCGCGCGGCCCCAGGGGCGGTGCCTATGGACTCCGCCCACCGCCGGACTCCGGCCTTGGGAGACTCCGCCTCTGGTCTTAAAGCGGCCGCAGCGAGGAGCAGAGATAGAAGATCCACTGGAGCCGATCGTGAAACCGTGGTCACCCCCATGGCCACCCCCACAGATTATGGCTTTGGTCTCAGTTCCGAAGGCGCTCTGTCATTCTCAACTCATCAGGAGGCTACTTTCCTACCAACACCCAGTAGCCCTAGCCTGAACTTGCGACCTGGTGCTGACTTCGTGTGTTACCCAGGCGAAGGACACGTGCTGCAGCAGTGGACCTCAGTCCCCCATCCCCCTCGAGTGCCCAGCCCCCGCCCAGAAGTAGAGGGGGGATGGAAACCTTCTTGAAGCCAACTTGCAAATTAAATAGAAATCAGGGACAAAAGGCTCTTAGTAAAGAGTAGCAGTGCTCCTCCCCCATGCCTACACCCAGCGAGTCCCTGCCAAGTGCAACTCAGCCAAAGCCTTGCTGTGGACACAGCCCTGGGCAGCCACCATGGAGAGGGTTCTGGGCTGTGAATTCTTCATGGTTACTGGCTCAAGTTCCAAGGAGGCGGCTCCAATCTGCCTGGTCTCAGAAGCCCATCTCTACCTCCCGACAATGGGCAAAGAAATCCACATAGTCCGAGGGTGTGCTGGCTAGTCAAGGTGAATTCCGAATCCCAAGGCTGCTTTAAGTCTGGCCACATGAATGAAAAAGACACGTGTCCTACAGCTCTGGCTCAATAGCTATCTGATGCAAAAGAGAAAGCTATTACACCCGGCGAACAGCTCCAGGCCCCGACAGACCCTGCCGAACACCTCTATAGGAGTATCCAGCCCTGCCAACCAGTGCCCAACTTTGTAGCAGCGAGGGAGGTATGAAGCATGATGTCATCTAGAACTCTAGGTGGGGGGGCTCTTCCCATACTGGGTCCATTCCTTCCCTACAGCAGGTAGAGGCAACATGTATACCCTGGGTGTAGGCAGGTCTACAGGTGTAGGCACATGACAACTTAGCTGGGCCACCATGGGGCCGGGAAATTAATAGCTGACAGCTCAGTTGGCATGAGAGCAGGGGCACCATTTAGTCTTGCCCATACAGGCTAGCCCTGTCTAGAAACTGAGGAGCACTAGACATAAACTGCCAGGCACAGCTAAGAGAGCATAAGCTACAGGAAGCCTGGTGGTGTTCAGCAAGAAGATAGTGCTTTTGTAGCTAAGACACTGGAGGCACCTTCAAAGCTACATGTGAGAACCATGAACTACAGGACCAATGGTTAGGGTATAGACGTAGGCCTAATCCTCACACAGCCTGGTAACAATGCTATGCCCAGTTCTGTTTAGTAGTCTCATTTGGTTCAAATCCAATAGCAGTATACTGGGCAGAAGACCTTAGTCCATGGGAGGGAGCTTACAAGGTACAGAGTAAGAACAAGTCCCAACTGGGAGATGTAGGCCAGGAGCTAAGGATTTGTTTTATCAGGATCTAACACGCACGTAGCTCTGATTGGCCTCAGACTGTTGGAAAGGCAAAGCTAGAACTTGTGCTCACATGTAATGTGTAACAGGTTGGAAAGGCTGGAATGGCCACAGACACCAAGGGGCCTGAGTTCGTCAGGGAGGTTTCTGGCTTTGAAGTACTTGGGGAGGCACTAAGAGCCTCCACACACCGGGCAAGTGTTTTACTACCAATCATCACAGCCACACACTAGGGCCTGTAGCTGCCTTCAGATCTCTTGGTCCAGAATCACGGGAGTGAGCTTAACTTTGGCCAAGGAGGTCAGCCCCCCCCCCCCCCCCGCACCTCTGTCTTCAAGCTCAGAAAACATGGGCCCGGTATCACCCCAGCATTGACTAGACTGGCCTGGGCCGACATGGTACTCAGAGCAGACAGGGACTTTTCAGGCCACAGGACAGGTCCAATCTGGGATTCCTTGAGCTCATTTACCTGCCCCAAGTGGTAGCAGGGTCTGTCAAGTCATACCTAGGCCTCCTGGTAGCCACCTTTGTGGAGACAGCCATGACGTGCTGCTAGACAATCATTAACCAGAACAGTGTGGCCACTAGCAATCCCCAAGGCAGAGTCCAGTAGTTCAGTCAGGGAGCTGACTGGCTCATAGCTGGGTGGGGCTGCCAATCACAAGGCTGCACTGCCCTCTTCTGGTCTCTTACAGGAACTGCAATATTCAGTACCAACGCCAGAGGACGCCTTCTGTTCAGATGCTGCTGAGTATTGGGCTTCGGCACTGTTGCTCTCCTAGGCTCTTCTCAGAGCTCTAGGGACAGAAAACCCCTACCCTACACTCCACCTCGGGATTGACCCCATCCAGGCTTGGTCAGGGTCTTCCAAGACCTGCATGCAGGAGTCTCTTCTGCAACCCTGCCCCAGCCCTGAGCCCACCAGAACTCCATCTTATAAGTGTGCTTATCTCCCACGGACAGACATCTTGCCTTGGGTATTAAGAGTTAACAACTCTGTCCCTAACCACCCCAGCTGAGGCTATGCTGGACACAAGATAGTCTTGGTAGGTTAGGCCAGTATTACACTTTGTTACTTTTAAAACTCCAAGTATATGTTGGGCAGTGTTGACACACAGGAGGCAGAAGCAGGCGGATCCGAGTTCAAAGCCAGCTTGGCCCACAAAGCAAGTTCCAGGACAGCCAGAGCTACATAATCCCTCTCTGTTATAAACAAAGGAGCACAACCCCTCCAAGTATCTAAATGGAAATTCTCCATCCAAACCTCAAGACACAAGCCCTCCCTTAAACACAGCTCTATACTGTGCTATCATATAGGCGTGGAGACAGCCTATATTATAGGGTACCAGAGGATAGCCCCCTCCCCCAAACAACAGAACGTGATATATGGCTGCAGACCCCGAGCGAGCCCGACAGGGAGGCGCAGCAGGGGCAAAGAGCCTGGGCAAGGTTGAGGACATACACAGCCTCTAGGTGGTCCTTTATACTACCAGTCCTGGGCACACACACCACTCACTGAACACACCCAGCCTGAATAGTATATTTTCTCAGTAGCCACCAGACGGTGTGTTCACTTGGTAAATTCCCAAGGCAATCTCTTGAGAGTTCTGCCCCATCCCATCACAGTAGGTCCATCCTGTCCCTCTCTCAGGAGACCTCGGTCACTCGCGTCAGTAGCTGCTTCTCCCAACGCACCGCCTGGGAGTGAAGTGGGGCGGCAGGCTTTGCCCGGATCCCAGGACTCTAGTCCATAAGTCCTCATAACCATGCTTCACTCCAGAACTACAGTGCCGCCCACGGCTTCCAAGGCTGCCTTGATCTTCTCTGCCTCAGCTTTGGCGACGTTAGCTTTGATTTCCTGGGGCAGGGACTCCACCAGCTTCTTGGCCTAAAAGAGATAGCAGTCAGAAACTTGGGGTACTTAGAGCTGTCATACACGTGCCCAAGCAGGAGAAGCCGCCTTCAGTCCCCCCAGGGGACAGCGCCAAGGACCAGGGCCCCACCTGGACGAGGTTGATGCCCTGCACATAGTTCTTGATCTCCTTGATCAGTTTCACTTTGTCCACGGGCTTCGCTTCTGTCAGGCGGACGGTGAAGTGTGTCCGTTCTTTCTGTTTGGGGACTTCTTCCTCAGCCGCCTTAGGGTGGGAAACAAAGATAAGGTGAGGAAGGATGGGTCGAGGCTGCCCCACCAGGACCTGCACACAGATCCAGACAGAACCTGAGCTTTACCCTGCACAGAGCAGCGCAGATCAGTCACAGGACTATGGCCCGAACAAAGCACACTCTGCCTCCCTTTTCTGCCCTGCCAGGTCTCGCCCCTGGCCACTTTTAGAATTTGTGAGACAGAGCCTACTCTGTGTAGCCCTGGACATCCTGGAGCTCGCTCTGTAGACCAAGCTGGCCTCGAACTCAGAAATCCACACTATGGTACTCCTTAATTGATGCACTGAGACCTTGTAGCCCCAGCTTTGGGCCCCACCATCTGGGACACAATTGGATTGGGCCTGCATCCTGATACTGTTAGGATCTTCTCCAAAAGCACTCCAGCTTAGGCAATGAAACCTACCCTTGCCTAATCGTTCAGTCTGAGCTAGAGCAATGGCTCTAAGTTAAGAGAACACGCTATTCAGAGAACCTGGGTTCAATTCCCAGCGCTCACGCCAGGCTGGTAACAGCAGCCTCAACTCCAGCTCGAGGGACCCCACACGCCCTTCTGACCTCTTTAAGTGCCCACATACACGTGGCACACACAAACTAAGCGTCACTTATTTGACATGGGGTTTCACTGCATTGTCCTGGAAGGCTGAGAATTCAGCCCTGCCTCTGTATGCCACCTTGCCCGGCCCCCAACTCAAGATTTTAAATACTGCTTGGAAACCCTCTGTCAGCCCGAGCTCTTTTTGAGAAATGCCTTGCTTTCTCTTCCTCAACACCTTCAAGTTTCATTCACCACTGCCACGTTGTGGGGGGCCTTCCTCAAAATTCCAAACCTCTGCCCAATTTAAACTGCTTCCCTATTCCCTGCCCATCCAAATGAGTGCAGTGCACGGGAGACAGGCACTCTCCCAACACATCTCTGTACTCTCCCTACTTTTAATAGTACTTAAAACGCCGTGCTGTTTGTTGTAATGTCTCCTCTCTTCAGGTCACTTGTTTCCCGCCAGTGCAGCTCAGAGGGTGGAAGGAAAGCTTACAGACATGAGGCTGTTCCCCAGAACCCACGTGGAAGGGGAGAACTCCTGAAAGCTGACCTTTGAACCCCCTGCTCACGTACACCCACACACATACAGGAAAGAACAAACAGAGATCTTGAGGGCCTTAGGCAGAAAAGTTCCGAGAGCTGTTGCAGGGGAGCCCACAGTGGGGACACACTAATTACAGTTGCAGGCGCAAGCAGGAACAAGAGATATACACAAGATATTGAGGCCAGCAGTTAACTGGGCACACAGAATTGGGTCTTCCTGTGACCTAGGCTTACCTCAGAGGCTGGTGCTGCAGCAGGGACGGCACCAGGCACCATGCCACCCATTGGCATAAGGCCGACATCCTGGATCTTCAATGTTTTCTGTAGGATAAAAGAGAGGTCTCAGTGGCTACTCATCACACCCTAAATGTACTTACCAATGGAGGTACGAGCCTGTTTGGGCCTACCACCTAGGAAAGCACATTCAATAATTTACCAAACTCCCAAAACACACCCCCCAAAAGACAGGGACCTCTGACCCTTGTTTGGTAAAAATACAAAGAGAAGGCAGGGTCTTCAGTCTTGGTCTGTGCCAATCTCTTCCAATACCTTCAGGAGTTCGTTGAGGTCTGAGATCTCCAGGAGCGTAAGACTGGCAATGTCTTGGACCAACTGCTGGATCTTGGGGGGATATTCCTTGGGAGCATTATCCAGAGGTGCACCGGCGAGTGCTTCACTCCTTCGGTGGCTGCTGCTTCTCAATTGCCGCGCTGCACAGACACCGGGCATCTGTTGCCTAACCCATGCAAATAGCCGTTAGACCCGAGAAAACGGGAGACTCGAGGGCACAAGATCCATGCGCTCAGTCCGTCACCCCTGACACCAGATTCCACAAGCTGGGGTTATAAGACCTAAAAAAGTTTCCCTACATTTCCCAAAGACCTTCATGATCCTACGATTATATTTGCAATCCTGCCCAGAGAGGCAGGCTTGGGTTGAATGAAATGCATCAGCCTGGCGGGTGCACAGTGTTGCACCAAGCATTCCAAAGCACCGGGCTTGGGCTACCCTGCCGTCCACAGCGCTGGGTCTCAGCGGCGGGAAGCTGGGGACGAAAGATACCTGCACCCAAGGTCGCCCAGGCCGAGTCGCCCTCTCCACGCCCCGCAGGCTGGGCCACGGAAGCTGTCGATGCGCCCGTCACCCCTTCCCTCCAAACCTGCTTCCTATCCGCCGCCCCGGCAACGACGCTCTAGACCCACCGCTATACCTGGCAAGGCGGAGCGCGGCTCCCCCGAGTCCAAGCCGCGGACCCCACAGGCGGCTAGCCGCCGCCGGCAGCATAGCTCCGTAAGCGGGAAGGTCACACGCGGCTCTAAGCGGAAGTGACGCTCTATCCGGGAGGAGTAGAGCTGGTCGGGCCGCTCTAGCCACCAGGCCTCCAGGCCTTGGCGCCCAGGGCTGCTCTAGCTTGGGTTGGCTCCCGATATTACGTATTAGGCGGTGCGACGCGCAGGCGCAGTCTGGGCCCTCCACCAACCCTCTGCTGCACGCCTTTGTCTCGCCGGAGGAATAAGTAGGCGCCCTCATACCGTATACCTACGGAAGTTGCCGCATAGCCCCTTGAGTTCAGATCAGTGGTCCAAGAGATTAGCAGCCTAAGGAGTCCAGTACTCTAAGCCTAAGAGAAGGGCCCGATCCATTGTTCTAGAAGCCTGGACTCCTGTGGAGAGCTTTTCACGTGGCGAAGCAGTCACCTTGGCTTTGAGTGCGTACTTAGGCACTCGCTTAGCAGGAAGGGAAAGGGCAAAATTCGAAAGTCCTCACCAGAAGTCCTGGTATTCTCCAGGGTGAGATATTGAGAGCTAAAACCTTAAGCAATGGGTAATCCTGAGGGCAGTTGGGCTGCAAAAGTCAGCGTGTGCACCCGTTGACAACTGCCTGGTGATATATCCTGCACCAGGTGAATCAATGAAGAGTCCCCATCAGGAAGGACTGTTAAAAGTCCAAGACTTCTCAACCAGTATCCACCAAACTCCACAACAGATGCAGACTATTAAAGTGCTGGGCCAGGGCTGGAGAGATGACTCAGCGGTTAAGAGTACTGACTGCTCTCCTGAAGGTCCTGAGTTCAAATCCCAGCAACCACACGGTGGCTAGTGAGATCTGGCGCCCTCTTCCGGTGTGTCTGAAGACAGCTACAGTGTACTTATTTATAATAATAAATACATCTTTGGTCCTGAGTGAGTCAGGGACTGAGTGAGCGGGGCTGACCGGAGCAAGCAGGATTGACCAGAGCGAGCCTAGGATCCATTCCCAGCAACCACACGAAGGCTCACAACCGTCTGTACAGCTACAGTGTACTCATGTACATAAAATGAATAAATCTTTAAAATACTGGTCCAAAATAACCTACTGCCTGAACAAACAATCATGAGAGTTTTGAAATACATTTTATTTTCACTGTTCTGCACTGGAGAGATGACATCCAAGGAGTAGGGGAGACAGAGATGCCTGAAGCTTCTACCCTTGCTGTGCAGGAGCTACACGGTTCTTCTTGGACACCACACAGTTCGCATCAGACTCTTTGGGCCAGGACAGCAGTCACCTGCGGCAGGCTCCGACACAGCTGGGCAGTCTCCAGAGAAGGTCCTACTTGCCCTGCGGAGTCCCAGTCCCAGGAAGGTCAGACGGCATCAGGACCAAAGCAGGGGACCAGTGACAGGAGCCAGACCACTGAGGACAGGGAAGAGGGCCAAGGGTGGAGGCCCACCCCTTGCTCACAGAAGGGACACTACAGGGCAGTAACAGGGGAGGAAATGGCTAGTTAGACGTATAAGTGGTTTCTGGTGAACCGTAGTGTTACTCTGGATGGCGAGCGCCAGACTCAAGGTCAGTCAAAGGAGATGAGCTGGGCCTCACTGCCCTGTGCTGGCGGTCCCTGGGTAGGCGCCGGCTGGGCCACGGGGGGCTGCTGCTGGGGAGGGCCGGTGCTGGGTGCCATCTGGAGAGAAAGGGCAGATAGGCTCATCACTGCTCATCACCCCTCTTCACAAACAAAAACGTTTGCTTAGAGCAAGCTTCACCTTAGCACAGAGTAATCAAGTTAACCACACTGCAATGGCACTTGTGAGCTCTTGTAAACCGGTCTCCTATGCAATATGGATATATGTGGACATACGTGCACTGAATGGCACGTCATCATTCTGTCTGCTGAGAAAAGCCCCTGAGTAGAAACCTAGTGCAAGGGATCAAAGGAAGCCCAACTGTCCCAGGACAAGTGGCCGGGTGACGGCTCACTCACCTGCTGGTACATGGGCTGCTGCCCTGTCATGTAGGGCTGCTGGGCTGGCAGAGACGCATCCTGGCCTGGAAGGGTGGTCATGAGATTCTGTGGGAAGTAAGACGGAGCCCAACACTGAGTAATCTGTGACCAGACAGAAACAGACCCTCCTGGCTGGAAGAGAGCAGAAGTGAGAGCCAGGAGGAGAGGACCTGTGTGACAGCCCTGTGTGCCCAGTAAAGACTAGGTCTCTTTACCTGCATGTTGTATGGCTGGTAGCCCATGGACATTGGCTGGCTCCCCATGTAGCCTATGTTGCTGGTCTGTGGAGGCTGGGAGATGGCTGGGAGGCTCTGCGGGGCCTGAGAAGCCACATTCTATGGAAGGAAGGTGGTGGTGAGGGAACAGATGAGGAACAGGCTGGGTGCAGATGCGAGGGGAGATTTTGTCCACATACCTGGTAGCCTGGGGTTGGAGTGGGCTGGTAGGAGGAGTAGGCAGGGCTGGTGGTGGGCCCGGCCTGGGCCTGAGGGGCTGCCTGTGCCCCAGGGGCACCTGTTGGGTACATGTAGGCGCCGACCATGTTAGGATCTGTGACAGCAAAGATGAGCCGGCTCAGCACAGAAATGACAAGAGCAGGAAGAGGACACCCTTCCTGGGATTCTCCTTTTGTTGTGACTTTTAAAACCAAGAATATGGTTCACATCCTCATAAAAGAAAAGGCTGTGTGTGGGGTGGGTGGGTGGGGAATGGTTAGGTCCTATGGGGGGGGGGGGGAGAAAAGAAAAGAAAAAAAAAAAAAAGACCCAAATTCCTTTTGTTTTCATAGTGCTAGGGACTGAGCCCAGGGTCTTGTACATGCTGGGCAAGTGTTCTACCTGAGCTACACCCCCACCCTTCAAACTGTTTTGAAACAAGTGGTAGTCAGACTGAAGGAGTTAGGGAGAGTTGACACTAGTAATTTCTGAAGCCCATACTTGAGGTTGCACAACTGAGACAACAAGAACAAAGACAAACACTACTGTCTTACAGTAGCCCAGGCTAACACTTCAGAAAAGACTATGTATGATAGAAATGAAGAAGTACACCAAGGATAATGAAGGCCACCCAAGCTGTCAGAATGAGAAACACTACAGAGAACCTAATTTGCATATCACATTCATTCTCTCTCTCTCTCTCTCTCTCTCCAAGGTCCTCAGTAACCTACAAACTGTAAATACACGCTAAGAACCCAAGCCTTAACTGTCTGTTAGATCTTGAGTTGGAGTCCTCCTGCCTCAACTTCTCAAGTGTTGGGAATGCAGGATGCACGCCACGATGTACAGACTGAGACTTTGCCTCCTAATGACTATCCATCTCCACAGAGAGGAAGCAGGATCCCAGAGAACCAAAGACCAGATGAAGCAGGCAGAGTACCAAGCTGACCTGATCCGAAGGTGACAGGCCAGTCAAGGTGACACAAGCAATCGGCACTCATGTGGATTACACCAACAATGGATTAAAATCAACAGAAACAGGGACAGGGACTGCTCAGCAGTTACGACAGCTGAGTCCTCGTTTCAGACCCACGTTCAGATCTCAGTTCCCATGTCAGGTGGCTCAGGCTCACAAACACTACTAAAAAAATAAAACTTGTCCAGGAGTGCTATTGCACACCTTTAGTTCCAGCATGCAGGAGGCAGAAGCAGATGCATCTCTATGAGTTTCTGGTCAGGCAGGGCTCCATAGTGAGACCCTGTCTCAGAAAATGAACAAAACAATCTTGAATAAACAAAAAACCTCAGGGGCTAGAAAAATATCTCAGTAATATTTTTTTGTTTGTTTTGTTTTGTTTTTGAGACAGGGTTTCTCTGTATAGTCCTGGCTGTCCTGGAACTAATGCTGTAGACCAGGCTGGCCCCGAACTCAGAAATCTGCCTGCCTCTGCCTCCCGAGTGCTGGCATTAAAGGCGTGCGCCACCACTGCCTGGCAATATCTTAGTAATTAACAGCACTTTTTGCTCTTGCAGAGGATGCAGATTTGATTCCCAGAACCTATATGGTGGTTCACAATCATCTGAAACTCCAGTTTCAAGGCATCCGAAGCCTCTTCTGGCATCTTCAGGCAAAGCCCGGCACACTCGTGGTACACAGATACACATAAGCAAAACATATAAAATAAAATTGCTGGGAGATTGTGGCGCACGCCTTTAATCCCAGCACTCAGGAGACAAAGGCAGTCAAACCTCTGAGTTTGAGGACACGCTGGTCAACAGTGAGTTCCAGGACAGCTAGAACTACACAGAAATTCTTTGTCTCAAAAAACTAAAATCAATAGCAGTAAAAGACTGTTTTCCTCTCAACAAAATGTTCCGCAGTCCACAGCTATAGATGACAGGGCAAAGGGAGGGTGGCAGCACTGACGGGCAGGAGGAGATGTAGGGGTCTGTGCCAAGACACCTACAGTCTACGTGACACCTGTTGATAATGGGAACACATGAAAAGTCTGCTGAGCCCACCTCAGCCACACACAGTGATGTGACCAAGGGACACAATGACTAAAGATGTAGTCTGCGGCATAAGTAAGTAGAACCACCAGACAAATCAAACTGAAGGCAATGTGCCAACTTTAGGAAAATGGTCAGGAGGTGTTCAAGTTCACACTATAGGCACAAAACAGAACGGGAAATGTTGAGAAAGAAAAAGGTGGGTCAGGCTGGCTGACTCAGAAGGGGATTTTCTGAAGCATAGACGTCTTTACTAGGGCCATGATAATTCTCTCCTACTGAGACGCGGTAGCTCCTGTCTGTGAACACATCCCAACTTTAGGAAATGCATTATGGGTAAAGAGATTTTACCTGCCCCTCACCCCTAGAAAAGAGTAAGAAGTGTGTGTGTGTGTGTGTGTGTGTGAGAGAGAGAGAGAGAGAGAGAGAGAGAGATAACATGTGTTTTCATATGGAGAGAAAAAAATAAAAGCCATTTTAGGAAAACAGTCATTTAGAAAGTTTGGAAAATTCTCTATATTATTCTATCCTCTGTAAACTGGCAAGGTTACCTGCCGCGGTGCCAGGCATGCTGGGGTAGGGGCCAGTGGCTGGGGCTGGCTGGCTCATATACACGCCATGCATTGGAGAGCCCTCTACGGAGCCTGCTGGGCTGAAGGTGCCAGGAAAGCTGGTTGGGCCTGAGGGCTGGTAGAGCACACCCCCAGCTGTGGGCATAGCCTGGAGCTGGAGACCAAAGAGAACCAATATTCAGAGAGGGTGTCTGTGGCCTGTGACGGGCAGGTGGGGCGGACAGCACCTGCCTGGGCATAGGGCAAGGGGAAGGCAGGCATCTGGGCACGCATCTGGACGGTCTGCTTCTGTTGCTCCAGGCGCATCTGCCGTTCCTTCTCCTGTTCCTGCAGGCGCTGGATAGCGAGCTGTCTCTGCACCTCCAGGTACTCCTGAAGCAAGTGAGAGGTGGTGGTCAGGCTGGCCTGGGCCTCCCCTGCCCACATGCAGGGTCAGGTGCCATACCTGCTTCTTCTGTCTCATGATCTCCAGCTTCTGTGCCAGCTGGATCTGACGCTGGCGCTCAGCCTCCTCAGCTGCCCGGCGCAGCTTCTCCCTGTGCTCTTCACGCAGGGCACTGAGAGCCCCTCGGGCATCACGTATCTGTGCCAGCTTGTCCTGAAGCCCCTCGTAGTACACTGTGTAGAGAACAGGACAGCTCAGCCCTCTCACAGGTTGAGGGCCTAGGTGATGTGGGCCTCTGTTCTCCTTGGGCAGAGCTGCTTGCCCCAGGGCTGGAGACAGAAAGGGGCAGAGCAGGCCCCACCAATGGGACCACCTCCCATGAGCACTCGGTGAGTATCGAGAGGCTCAATGGAGTGTGGACAAAGAGCCCTGGGTGTCCCAGGGTCCCGGGGAGTCATTGGTGTGACCCTCGGCGGGCGGGAGGGCGCGCGGGCGGGGACCTACGTCTGCGCTCGTCCAGCTGGTTGAGCAGCTCCAGCAGCTGCGGGTGCATGCTGTTGATGGACTGGAAGAGCGACAGCACAGCCGAGTCGTTGGTGATGCTGCGGCCCCGCATGTGGTTGCTCTTCATGCGGTTGACAAAAGTGCTGACGGCGTTCTGCAGGGCCTTGAGGAACTGCTCGTGGCTCTCTTCCGACTCCCCATTCTGGTACTGCTGGAGACACAGCGGGTAGCTGAGTGCCACAGCGGGGCGAACGCGATGGCCGTTAAGCTTAGGAGCCAGGCTGCCAGACAGGCGCTGGCCACTGTGTCCAGTGGGCATGGACACATGACCCAGTCCTTCATGCTTGACATGTGACACGCCTAGTCTGCACACAAGGCACAGAGCAAGGCCATCCACCCGTGACCGGGTGTGACTGGCAGACACCTCAGCAGCTGAGGGAAAGGAGGGCCTCTTCTGAGCCGCTGGAGCCTGGCGACTCCTTACTCTGACACAGCCCCAGCCAGGATAGGAGGCGCGCTTACCTCACTGAAGGGGCCACTGCAGGGAGTTACAGGCTGAGAGTCTGTGTCCGGAAGGGGAGCCTGGAAGGGATCGGCGGTCAGAGGGTCTCCGGCCCAGGCCACACCATGCCCTGGGACTGACAGTCACGTGTGCAGAGGAGCCTCTCACCTCTCCCATGCCACTGGGCGCTGCGTGTCCTTCTCCTGGCTGGGCAGCCGGCTCTGTCAGGGGCACAGGTGCAGATGGCGTGGGGCTCTTCCGAGCTTCTTCCTGTTTCTTCTCCCAGTAGTTCCGGTTGAGGTATCTTGCAAGCTGCGAAGCAATAAAGGAGGGGATGAGGCTGCCCTGGTGCGGGCCAGAAAGCAGGGAGGCCGGCACCCGAGACTGCTTACCTCAGGGTCGATGTCCTCAGCCAGAGGCGCTGATGAGTTCTGGGGAGACAAGCATGGGGTCTGGTGAGCCACAGGGACCCAGACGGCACCAGATGACAGCAGGTCCCTGGGCCAGCCAGAGCTCTAGCCACCTGCCTGGCACCTGCCAGCCCTTCCCTTCACAAGCCCTTTGTGGCAGGCATCCACTTCCCTCTGGCAATACAAGCTTAAGAACCTGGGTTACGAGACTATCACGTACCACCAGAATCTAACTTTACTAAGGCACAAGGCAGCACTGGCCAGGCTAACTTGACTCCCTAGGATGGCACCAATCTGCACGGACACTGCTTAGTTCTAATGAAGCCCTAGTGTAAGCCCTGCTCAGAATCTAGGGAGGAAGACTTTCCTCTAGCAGCAGGTGCCAGGGCTGTTTCTCAGTCCAGGTCCCATGTGAGGCTGGCTACTCTAGAGAGCTCTACAGAGCCTCCCGGTGAAATTCTCAATCTGTGACATCTTCACTTCCTCGCCACACGGCTAAGGATGAGACCAGACCTGGAAGACTCAGCATATGCTGAGATTCATCTCCCCGGCAGGGGGATGCCATTCCTGGTGTCCTCGTTACACCACAACAGGACCCTGTTGGTAATCCCTGGACACTGAGACGGCAGCTTGGCGGAAAAGGCTCACCACAGGCGAGGCGTACAGGCCGCCAGCGGGGGGTGCGGATGAAGCCACGGGTGTAGGCTCTGCCTTTGGATGCGCTGTGTATGTTGACTTCTGTCTCTGAGGCAGAAGAAGAAACAGACTTAGAGGCGCATGTGGCACAGGTAAGGAGCTGAGCCTCCGCATCCCTCCGCTGCACACATCTGGAGTCCTCCTCCGCAGGGGAAGCTCACAGGGCCCCGTGGCTTACCATCCTCTCTTTCTCCTCAGCCTCTGACTGGGACAGGGCCAGAGCCAGCTGCAGTTCCTCCTCCTCCTGCAGGGCCGTCTCATCCCGCTTTGGAGGCAGCTGAGGACAGACAGGGCAGGATGAGAGGGGCCCCAGGGAAGAGCTGAGAAGATGTTCTAGGGAGAGACTAGAAGGGACCTTGTACCTGAGACTGCTGTGACAGGGGGCTGGTCAGGTACTCCGGGGGCAGCTCAGTGGTGGAGGCAGCCTTCCCTTCTGCCTTCCTGCAGGCAGAATGAGACACTGTAAGCAACCATGTAGTGACACCCCTCCCACCCCCAGGATTTGCCCACGCCATCTCCACAGACTGACAGTGAAGGCCCAACACAGACATGTGGCTCCACGCCCACCCTCCAGAGAATGGCAGAAGGGACCCTGGTGCCTCAGCCAGCGGCAGTTGAGTGGTCACTTGGCCTAAGTGAGTTACTCTCCTGGCTGGGCTGAGCAAGGGCCTTTCTATAGTACCTACACATTGCCCACTGTGCCTACAACGGCCAGCAATGGGCCTTCCCTCAGAAGGTGCCAGAAAGGTTTTACTTAGAGGTTTACTGCTGTAAACAGACACCATGACCAAGGCAAGTCTTATAAGCACAACATTAGTTGGGGCTGGATTCAGAGGTTCAGTCCATTATCATCAAGGTGGGAACATGGCAGCATCCAGGCAGGCATGGTGCAGGAGGAGCTGAGAGTTCTACATGTTCATATGAAGGCTGCTAGCAGAATACTCACTTCCAGGCAGCTAGGACGAGGGTCTCAAAGCCCACACCCACAGTGGCACACCTACTCCAACAAGGCTACACCTCCCAATAGTGCCACTTCCTGGGCCAAGCATACACACCATCAGAGGCAGTAAGGCCCAGGCAGGCCAGGGATTTTCTAGAGTTTGACCTATAAATCAGAGATTTCTCCACAAAGTAAGGCTGAGAGCCACATATATAAAGCGTAATTAGGATTTCAACTTAAACATGCTCTTTTCTAAAGAAAAAAAACATGCTCTAACCACTGCATTGGTGGTCATACCCAACTATCCTCCCCGGCCCAGTTCCCAACAAATTCTAAAAATTTAGAATAGAACACAAACTCAAATGGACACATAAGCTCACAGGAACACAAACCACAGTAGAGAGAAATCCAAGAGAAGGGCTTGTAGACATGTTCTCATGCTCACAACTAAACACTCAGCTTTGCACTACACTTGCTGTTTAGAGACAGGGTTTCTCTGTGTAGCCCTGACTGTCCTGGACTCGATTTGTAGACCAGGCTGGTCTTGAACTCAGGAGATCCACCTCACCTGCCTCTGCCTCTGCCTCTCAAGTGCTGAGATTAAAGGTGTGTGCCACTATACTCTGCTTGTACACTTCATTTCCAGTCCAAAATAAGAATATGTGGACCAGGTCTGAAGTCCCAGAATTTGGAAGGCTAAGTCAGGAGATTCAAGTCCAAGCAAGAGCCTATCTAAACAAAAGAATTCAAAGCCAGTGACTGGCCCAGGTCAGTCTCAGCTACTGTGCAGCCACGTCACCCCGCCCACCTGTCCCAGAGTTTGGGGTGCTGGGGCCACCTGCATAGCTGCATTGGCTGGCCCCTTAACCCTCCTGAGAGTGCTTGAGGAGCCTCTGCGGCCTGTAGCCCTGAAGCATCACTAAGTACCCATGGACTGTACACTCACTTGTTCAGCTGCTCGTAGCAGGGCTCACACACGCGCACTTCCTTCTCGATGCCGAACTTGGGGATGGTGGAGTACTTGGAGGAGCACTTGCCGCAGAAGATCTGCCCACATGCTCGGCAGTGGTGCTGTGAGACAGATAGAGCAGGACAGGTCCAGCGGCAGCGGCTACGACTACCCTGACTGCCCGCCAGCTAGAGCTGCCGTGGCCAGTGCTACGAGCAAGAGCAGGGATGGGGACAAGGAGAAGCAGAGCAGAGAGGTGGGGGACTTGCAGGAAACTTGGTTTCAGCCACCGTTTGGAGGAAAAGAAAGGAATTAAAAATAAACAAAAGAAGACAGGTGCTGGTTCTGAAGAACCGAGGGCTCCCGAGTGTCCAGTGAATCCTAGTGTTGTTGCTCAGACCCTGCAGGTCCCACATTCACAACTGTCAGGCGGGGAACGTGATGGGAGGCTATAGGGGCCGGTGGTCAGACTTCCCAGTCCTAGAGAAAGCCTCAGCTGGGATGTTCAGATCCCCGAGGTGAAGCTGGGCCCTGCCATCCCATTGGGCAGAGCTCAAACGTCGATACTGAGCAGCATAGGCGCCAGACACCAAACTCCTGCCCCAAGCTCCACAGAGTCGAGCTGAACGTGCTTCCAAAACCGTCAGGTTAGAGCAGAGACACAGGATCACACCAAGGAGCACCGCCTTTTGTGAAGATGGCAGGGGCCCGAGTGTCTGGGGGACACTCACCTTGCGGGTCACCACCCCAAACTGTACTCTGCACCGATGGCATTCCTCAGCATCCACCCAGTCAGGGGCCTGGGGACAACAGTCAAGATCACATTTCCATCCCACGAGCTCGCAAACAGAACTTACCCCATGTCCCAAATAGGAAAGGTCCCCAGAGAAGGTCCCAAGTGACTAGAGTACCTGTGCCAAGACCATCGAATTTTGTGGCCTAAACCACATGGCCCAGGGTTAAGTTGCTCCAAAGAAAAGAACCTCCTCCAAACAGACTTCTTGTCAATGGTAGCATCCTGATACTTGCCAATTTTGAGGATGTGGGTTTTTGAGACAGGGTTTAGCACCTCACTGTGTAGCACTGGCTGTCCTGCAACTCACTGTGTAGACCAGGCTGGCTTTAAGGTCACAGAGATCTGCCTGCCTCTGCCCCTGAGATTCTGGGATTAAAAAGGTGCACACCAGCCGGGCGGTGGTGGTGCACGCCTTTAATCCTAGCGCTTGGGTGGCAGAGGCAGGTGGATTTCTGAGTTCGAGGACAGCCTGGTCTACAGAGTAGGTTCCAGGACAGTCAGGGCTACACAGAGAAACCCTGTCTCGAAAACCCAAAAAGAAAGAAAGAAAAAGAAAAAGGTGCACACCATTGCAACTAGCCTAGTTTTAGAACTGTGTGAAGAAATTCACTCTGGGTGTGGTAGCGCAAGCCTTTAATCCCAGCACTTGGGGGTGGGGGTGGGGGCAGGGGGATCTCTATGAGCCTGGTCTATAGAGCAAGTTTCAGGATAGCCAGGGCTACACAGAAAAACCTTGTATCAAGAAAACAAATAAAAATCGACCAACTAAACAAACAAACAAACAAACCACCACCCCAAACAAATGAACCAATTCATTCCCTCCTTTATTTTCTTTTTTTTGGGGGGGAGCGTGGGGTGGGCTCAAGACAGGGTTTTTCTGTGTAGTCCTAGCAGTTCAGGACCTCACTTTTAGACCAGGCTGGCCTAGAATAGAGATCTGCCTGTCTCTGTCTGCAGAGGGCTAGGATTAAAGGCGTGCGCCCCACCTGGCTTGCTTGCTTTATTTAAAAAAACAAAAAACAAAACAGTACTAGAGAGCTGTGCACATTGCCAGATTGTGTTCTGCCCCGGTCAGATGCGCTTTAGTCAAATGAACCACGTGCCACACCCACAGGCACCATAGACACTTTTTCTGCTTGACCTGGGGTCAACTGCTGCTTTTTTAACTGCTGCCCTTTTTGTTTGCTTTACTGAGTACTGTGCGTATGACACACAAGAGCTTTACAATGAGCTGCATTCCCCAGGCTTCCCGTCACCTTTCTTTTGAGTCAGGGTCTCCTTACGTACTTAGCACGGGAGTTCATGGCAATCCTCTTCTGCTGAGATTAATGGCATGCGCCATCCCTACCAAACCCCAAATGAGGAAGAGTCCCAGGCCTCCCTCCTCTGTCCTCCCGAGAGCCCCAGGTCTCTCTCCTCCGACCTCCCCAGAGCCCCAGGCCTCCCTCTTCTGTCCTCCCCAGAACCCCAGGCCTCCCTCCATCCATCCTCCCCAGAGCCCCAGGCCTCCCTCCATCCATCCTCCCCAGAGCCCCAGGCCTCCCTCCCTCCGTCCTCCCTGAGCTCCCAAGCTAGTCAGCACCGGCTGACCCAGGACTCACTCTCTCAGCAGCAAACATGGCATCGCTTTCCTTAAACTCAGGGAAGACATGTCCTGGGAAGACAAGGTGACAGTCACTACTGGGTGCCTCCTTAGTCACCACTTCTGACATCCGACATCTGCCTCATCAGACAAAACTGGCAGGATTAGGCAAGGATACCCAGAGTTCTCTGAGAGTCAAGCCCAACCAGGTATCAGCAGAACTTCCTAATCCACGATCCCCTCTTTAAACCTCGCCAGCTCTCTAGGGCTGCTACATCTCAAGAAATGTAGACGGGGGCATCGGAAAAGACCCTCTGCCTCCCTGTGACTTCGGAAGAACACTTGTCAGTATGTCACGCACACAGCGACAGCATTCTGGTCTTGCTCTCCTCTGGAATGAGCCAGTCTCCCAGCCTTGCAGCAGGTCCAGCGCACTCTGACCCCAGGGTCTGAACTGGAGTCAAGGTGCCAAGGCAGAGCTGGAGAGACAGCTCAGTGGGTATAAGCACTGACTGGATTCCAACTGATTGGATTCCAACTAACCCATCCACACAAATGGGGGCTCACAACTGTCTGTAGGTCTAGTCCCAAAAGAATCAGCACTCTCTCCTGACCTCCACGGGCACCAGGCATGCACACGGTCCATGAACATATACTGCCGGCAAAGCATCCATACACATTACAGCAAAACAAAATAAAAAGGGTGTCAAGGCCCTGGGCTTGCTCTTCGTGTTCAGAACTCCCAGAATCCACTGTACTGACTTGCGAGGTCTTCCCTGTGCTGCCCCCAGGAAGCACAACACCCTGAAATGTGCTTATCTCTAGACTTCAGTGTTTACTGCCTGAAAATAGTCTACTGCCTCCCTGTGGGGTGGATGTGTAGGATGCAAGGCCTTGTCCCTCCTCCCTCCTTGGAGCCCTCCATGGTTTGGGGAATACCACCTCCTCACTCCCAATCACTCAGGGAGAACTAGTCCACCCTCCTTTGCCCTGTATCACTGAGATTATCTAGTTTAGCTGCTAGAAAGACAAACCTGTGGCTCCTAGTGATCACGTTCTCAGCCTGGGGCTGGGGCTGTTCTAACTTACCTTCTACCTTCATGATCTGGTATGTGTCCTGGACCACCTTGTACTTGGGTTCATTCCGGAAGGCATGTGCCCAGGCCTGGATCAGGTACAAGATCTTGTTCCGAACATTAACTTCCACTTGCCTCTGTGGAGCAGGAAGAAAGTGGGGAGGACTGAGGAGACTCGAGGTGTCTGAGGTCTAGCAAGGCCAATTGCCCAGGGGATCCTGGCCAGTAACACAGTTCTCTGGGGTCCACAACTAAACTCTCCAAAGGCACTAGGAAGACAGGACCATGAAGCATTGCCTTGGGTCTGAAGATACAGATACTACAGATCTCCCTCCAGCTATCGTCTTGTGAGGCAGGGAGATACCCTCTTCAGATGTTTCTCCACAGTGGGCTCAGGCCCTGTGAGCTTCACGCTTGGCACTCTCTCTCAGGGAGGCCGTGACACGTGATGGGATGACATGGGACAAAGCAGTTTCAAGGAGGGATACAGGGGCCTTTACACTGGGATTTGCGTTTCCCTCTAAGGGTTCCCTCCAGCAGAGGAGCAAACCAGCCTGGTGCACCTGCAGACAGCAGGACACAGCATGCCAAACAACAGGGAGGGCTCCTAACACTCTGCTCTTTTCTAGCTAGGACCTTGCAACACTCTGGCCATGGACTCAAGTGAGAAGGGCCGAGCTCACAGCCCAGTGCCTGAGACAGGTTCTGGGCAGCATGAGTTGGGGCTTCCTGTGAGACCAAACCCTGATGCTGGGTCCCATGAAACGGGGAACAGCATCGCTTTGCCATCACAGCACATCACAGTCCTGTAGGTGGTCCTGGGGATAATCTCACATGGATCCAGGGAGCCCTTCCTCCTCTGCGGAAGGGTGTGAATTCCACTCTCCCCGGGGCAGCTCCTTGCTCAATCATTTTGCCCTCTTGACTCTGTCACAGATATACCTTAACTTGGATCTCTCTGCTCAGATCTCTCCCATCCCTGAATGTGCTGCTCTAAACGTCTTCCCCAAGCTTTCGCTCACTCATAGACTCCATGGCCATCTATGCCCACGGGCATGTAACCTACTGCCCTTAAAAGCTCAGCTGCACGCCCTAGTTCTTGGAAGCCTTCCCCAGTCCCAAAAGAAGTGTCTTTCTCATCCTGCAGAAACAACGCATGAGGCCTTGAGGCGTCTCTCCCAGGGTCTACGCTGGACTCACGGTAAATGACCACTCATTCTTTCTCACCCTCACCTCTCTAACACACCCACTGTTCCTCCTGCTGTAGTTGGCCCGCAAACAGAAGTAGGCACTATACCCGAACCTACCTTCTCTCCTCACGACTCCCAGGACGCCCGCCTACCTTCAGCAGCTCCTTCAGCTCTTCCATCGTCTGTTTGTTGGCCACTTCGTCATGGACTGTCTGGCCGCAGTTCTTTACCACAGACTCCATCACCTGAAAACCGGGAAGAAAAGGCCTAGCTCGTGTTCAGGACGGGGCCCCTCCTACTGGAAGACGGGCTTTGAACCCACCCGCCTTGTCAGAAACTCCAAGCAGCAGCTCAAAGACAGGATGCAGGCCCTGAGAACATCCCATGGTCAAAGATTGCTGCCATCCTGTCCCTCAGGGGCATATGGACTATAGCTAGAAGAGTAGCCTTTTTGCTCCCTCCCCTGTTCCCATGGGAGTGGTCAGGCTCAGTGGCCGAGTTCACAACTGTACTTAGCACTACAGGACTCCACTGGTTGCTATGTGGAGGCCTGACACCGGAAGGGTAAAGATCCTTGAGTCTGAAGACAGAAACAACGGCAACAGTGTTCTAGTTACCTCCAGAGCATACAAAGCCACATGTGGGTTCTTATCATTGACCTTCTTCTTGATGGAGTTTACAGCATATTTTGCTCTGAAAAGGGGTAAGAAAAGGGTGGGAGGGGATTAGTAACAGCAGAAAGAGAAAAGGATGGGAAACGTCTCAGGAAGGTTAGGAAAGCCCTCCGCCATGTTTCCTTATGTATTGAGACAGGGGTTTTCGTAGCCCAGGCTGGACTCAAGTGGAAGACCTTGAACTTCCTATTCTTCTAGTTTTCACTTCTCAAATACGGGGATTACAGGCAGTGTTGTCAACACCTGGGTTATACTGTGTTGAGCGTGAAACTCAGGGTTTAATACATGCTGGGCAAATACTCTACCAACTAAAGTATACGCCAAGCACGATTTTAGCCGTTCAGACCTCCAAGGAAGTTCAGTAAAACTAAGTATCTCCAAACTATACAGCTTTAATTGTCCCAAGATATCAAAACAGCCTGGATTAAAAAAAAATCATTCTGCCAATCTAATCTTAGAAGAGGGGTGGTACTCCCCACTTACTGTGTGTCCCCCTGACGGATCAGGTCGCAGATCTGTAGAATGGACTCCCAGTCTGTCTCCAATAGAAGCTGGCTGGTGGCTTTGTCTAAAGGAAAGAGATGCCATTCAAAGGGTCCACAGTGCCACGTTTCCGAGGTGGCTCCCAAAAGGTCAACAATTTCCCTCATTTTAAACAGTCAAACCAAACTGGAAATCCTCTTAAAGTACACTGACAACCATGGAAATGACATTCTCCCACGCAAGAAGCAAATAATGCAGAAATTACACTCAGCTGTCACCTCAAGCTCGGAATTCACTCAATCCCCACAGAACCGCATGAGATAGGTACTACTTGCATCTCCTTTAAAGATAAAGTAGGGCGTAGTGAACGCCCTAAGGCACAGCTTGCTGGGCACTTTGAAACACACTGCTGCTTCTTGACAGGGTCACCTGACCCTCAGAATCCCATCATTCTGAAGTTTTGTCCCTTACTTTCCCTCTTAGCTGGGGTAATGTTAACAGGTCCCTTAGCAAGCTCTAGGGAGATGAGAGATGACTTCTCCATGTCAAATGGAGGGAATTAAACTAACCTCCCCCCCAACACCTCTTCACACTCTGATCACCTCTCCCTTACAAAAGTGAGCTATCCCAAGACACACCACCTTCGTTACTGACTCAACAAATTAGTGGATTCATTCCTGAAGTGCTGAACCTCCCAGAATATGAGACTAAGGTAAAAGTTTCATCATCTAAGATTCCCCTTTGAAAACCTTAGCTCAGAAAAAAGCAAACGTGCAGCCTAGGATGGGGCCTGCTCCTGGACACGACACCTTTATTGAGGGAATGATGCATGCGTGTCAAACTCATTTTTCCCTCCTAAAATTTACACTGTCCAGGAACCTCAGACAGGATCAACGAGCACCTTCAACAATGACAAAAAATGTCTTCCCAAACCCCCAGGCACTACCAGAGCTCAAGGCTGACCGAGGTCTAGGAAGCAATCCCCAAGGGGCTCAAATGGTTTAAGGAAGGCAGTATCGGTTCCACCCTTCGAAAAGGTATTGGGGTCTGAGACCCACATGAAGCTAAGATCTGAGTCATGCACTTCATGACTCAGGACTTTGGCCCAATCGGTTCAGGACCGTCGGACCCGGAGGAAGAGAGGTCCGTCGCGAACTCCCAAAGACCACTCCTCACTGGAACCCCAGGACTCGGTGCACAGCCCGGGCGGCCACACCCGAGGCCCGGGAACCGTGCAGTGCTCCCCGGAGGCCGACGGCTGGTCTAGGTGGCCGGCCCGCTCTCCTGAGACCTACGGAGGCAGCATCTGGCCGGTGCGCGAGAGAGCTGACTTCGAGCTGACGGGCGGACGCGTTACCTAGGAGACGCTCGAAGGTGCCGCTGCCTCGCCCCATGGCGACCCCACTCCGGACCGACGCTGCAGGCGCTCCCTCTTTCGGAGCTGACGCGCCCCCCAACTTCCGCTTCCGCCTTTTTTTTTTTTTCTGCTCGGCGCACGCGCAACGTCTCCGCGCCGCCCCGAGTCCTGCTCCAAGGCGAGCGTTGCACTAGCACACTGACTCTGAGCGTTCATTGGACCGAGCTGTACCAGGGACTAACCAATGAACAGCCTGGACGAGAGGTCTATCCAATGAAAGCTAAGCGGAGGCGGGCCTGACGGCGTGGTACCTCGGGGGTTCAAGCGCGTTGACCAGGGAAGGGATGTGTCTCCTGCTGGGGGCTGCGGGCGTCGGGAAGACCCTGCTGGTGAAACGCCTTCAGCATATCCTTCCGCGCCGAGTGGGCAGGAGGGGGCTCCCAGGCAGGGCGGGGAGGGAGCATACCGGGGTGGCTCATCGCGGGAACTCCGCCCTCTGCCACGCTCAGGCCCTTGACCGCCCGTACAGCTGAGCTCCGGAGATGGTAAAGGCGACCTGGGAGAGCCTCCGCCGACGCGGCCCACGGTAGGTGTCCGCCCCTCTCGGGTCTGACCACAAGGGTAATTACCTTTGAGGCTTGCAAAACGCCTCAGGCCTCTCCTAATGGAAGCCGCGGTGCCTGTGGTCAGTGGGATAGGGATGTCTTCCGCAGAGCAACTCCCGCCACTGGACTTCGGAGTGCGCAGAAGCCGAAGCCCGCCTTCCCGTGGGCACCTTTCTCGCCCATCCCGAGAGACTCATTCCGTTGTCACTCTCAGGGCCCATCTCTACGGTTGATGTTAGCCTGGAGTCCCAGAGAGCTGCTTCTTGGGTGGCGAGAGCTCTGCCGAAGGGCTTGAGCAGTGGTCTCTGGCTGTGGATGTTAGCTCCCTCATCGCGGCGGGACTGCCATCCAGAAGTTCACATCAGCACACCGCTTGCGCTGGTCTCTGTGCATTGTGGTTTTGTTTTTTTTTTTTTTCCGTAGGTGGGCACCAACCTTACAGACATTGTGGCCCACAGGAAGATCACCATCCGAGAGCTCGGGGGATGCATGAGCCCCATCTGGTCCAGTTACTATGGAAACTGCCATTCGCTCTTGGTGGGTTAATACTTCAAGCTTCTTTTGGGGGGTAGTTTTGTCTGAATCCCTGAACCATCAAGTATCGGCCCTACTTTGTATGGGGTTGGGTTTGGGGGTCTTTGATGACTGCATTGGTCAGATTTCCTGAGTAGGGCTGTTGAAGGCACCGCTTATGCCTTGATACCTAGATATGTCCAACATTTTTACATCCCTCTGGTTGGTCCTATCTATCCATAGAAGGAAGGGGCACGAAATTCTGGGCTGGAAAGCTGATGGCCACACTAGACTTCATTTTACTTAAAGACACCAGTGACAGTCGTCCTCGTACAACTCCCCCTTGACTATTTCCAAAACCTGTTGTTTAAAAGCCACTCTGGGCTGGACATGCAGCTCAGAAGAGTGCTTGCCTAGCTACACCTGAAGCCCCAGGTTCAAACTCCAGCTTCATGAATTTAAATCAATTTAAAAGCTGTCTGTGTGCTCTTGTGAACTGCCCAGGCGGGGCACTGGTCAGGTCTGTCTTCTGTAGCATGTTTTCCTTTGTTCCCTAGTTCATGATGGATGCCTCTAACCCCACCCAGCTCTCTGCATCCTGCATGCAGCTCTTGGGTCTCCTTTCTGCAGAAGAACTTGCAAAAGCCTCGGTCCTCATACTCTTCAATAAAATGTATGGGTCTAAGGGCTGGACAGGATGAAGGGCAAGGTCTCCCAGGGGTTGCTCTACTTGAGTACAGCCAAGGCCATGGGGTCTGCAGTGGGGAGGTACAGCTGGGGGTAGGGCAACTTTGTGGCAGGCTCTACCTTAACGAAGTGCCTCTTCAACTACAGTGACCTACCCTGTTACATGACCATGGAGGAAATAAAGTCATTGATCAGGCTCCCAGACATCATTGCCTGTGCCAAGCAGAACATCACCACAGTGGAGATAAGTGCCAAGAACGGCACTGGCTTGTCAACAGTGTTGCTCTGGCTCCAGAATCAACACAGGCACAGCAGTTGACTGAAGGATGGAGAAGCACAGGCCACCCACCCAGTGCCTGGGAGACAAATGCATGACAGCCCGAGGGGTTGGATAGGAGCAGGCCACCCAGTGTATCCGTGATAGGGGTCTGCACAGTGATGGGTGAATGAGCACACACTTTACACCCATCATCTCACTTCTGAACACTGGTCCCAAGACAGAGAGGACAGATGGCAGGTGTCTTCATGTCTGCCGGGACTCCCAAGAAACTGGACCTGCGGAGGGCTTTGGACTGCACGGAGCCCAGGTCATGTCTGCATGTCTTCTGAGTTCCTGATATCCTGGCCCTGTTGCCCAGAAAAAAATAAAGTTAGTGAAGTTAATAAGAATTGTGGAGAGCTGGAGAGGTGGCTCAGCGGTTAAGAGCACTGACTGCTCTTCCGAAGGTCCTGAGTTCAATTCCCAGCAACCACATGGTGGTTCACAACCATCCGTAATGGGATCCGATGCCCTCTTCTGGTGTGTGTGAAGACAGCTACAGTGTGCTCGTATAAAATAAAATTAAAAAAAAAAAAAAGAATCGTGTCTTGGCCTGGAGAGATGGCTCAGCATTTGAGAGCTGTCTGCTCTTCCAGAGGTCCTGAGTGGAACTCCCAGCAACTACATGGTGGCCCACTATACTAAGATCTGATGCCTCTTCTGGTATGCAGATGCAGCACTCATATACATAAATCTTAAAATAAAAAATAGAATTGTGTCTCCAATGAGAAAAAGCAGGCAAAATGTGGTGGTGCGTGTCTGTGACTCAAGGGACAAAAGCGACAGGATCACTTTAATCTCAGGAGTTGAGCTTCTCATAAAGATTTGGGGGGATGGGGGACAGGTGTGGTAGAGCATTTCTCTAATCGCAGCACTTGGAAGGCAGAGGCAGGAGGATCTCTGAGATCTGGCTGACACAGTGAGACACTGACTCAAAAAAAACCTCTGGGGGTGGGAGGAGTGTGTCTGTGACCTCAGAAGAAACAAGAATGTTCCCATTGACGCATCCATTCAATAAGCTCTTAATGCTCATATGTACAGGGGTATACGAGTTCCTACAAGTGGACAAGAGAAGGCACACTGGAGGTAGTAACATTCTACTGGGATAGCTTGTTGACATCAGTGTGATAATCTTTACCCAATCTGGGCTCAAATCTGCAGAGAAAAACCCACAGCCAGGTAGTGAGATCAGGGTGCCTGATTTTCAACCAGGACAAAGTGGGGAGGGCTGGGGAAGCCTTTATGTATCCTTCCCTTTACACCATGAAGACCTTTATACACATAAAGACGTATGTACGTACCCATGGGTGTATGCGTATCAGCATCTATTTGGTAATGATGTAAGGTGGAGACGCTCCAGCCTACCTGCCAATATTTAGAGTGCTCTGAGGGTCAGGACTCCAAGATGGCAGCAGAGAGCAGACCTGACCTTGGAGTGGGCAGGGAACCAGAGCTGCCACATCTTCCGTACCAGAAGTGAGAGGAATGGGGAGGCCTAGACAGGTGGCTCCACACATCACTATGGCCAAGGTCAATCTGAGAAGGCATACGCACAGCAAGAAAACATCCTTTTAGTTGGGATAATTTGGGGAAGAGCACTCAGAAGATAATCCCCGAATGCATGGGTGCAGGCTTCTTTAATAAACATTATAGAAAGTGAGGAGAGTCAAGCACACGTGGGCATGGGCTCTTTAAGGGATAATTACCCAGAGTCTTTTAATGCAGCTCAGTTGACCAGTTGTGCTTTAGACGCATGGTTACATTGCTTCTGAAGAACTCAAAAGCCCACACCTTCTGGTAAGTGTTCCCCAGGCCCTGACCCTAGTCCTGATGCCCAGTGGGCAATCAAATGGCCGAAGCACCCTCTCAGGCCCTGCCTACTGTGGGGTGTACACGTGCACCCTCACTCATCCTGTCACACTGATACACTAATGTATACGTGCACCCTCGTTCATCCTGTCACACTGAAGCGCTAATGTATACGTGCACCCTCGCTCATCCTGTCAGATACACTGTCTAATGTATACGTGCACCCTCGCTCATCCTGTCACAGATACTGTCTAATGTATACGTGCACCCTCGCTCATCCTGTCACAGATACACTAATGTATACGTGCACACTCGTTCATCCTGTCAGATACACTGTCTAATGTATATGTGCACCCTCGCTCATCCTGTCACAGATACACTGTCTAATGTATACGTGCACCCTCGTTCATCCTGTCACACTGATACACTGTCTAATGTATACGTGCACCCTCGCTCATCCTGTCACAGATACTGTCTAATGTATATGTGCACCCTCGCTCATCCTGTCAGATACTGTCTAATGTATACGTGCACCCTCGTTCATCCTGTCACACTGAAGCGCTGTCTAATGTATACGTGCACCCTCGCTCATCCTGTCACAGATACTGTCTAATGTATACGTGCACCCTCGTTCATCCTGTCACACTGATACACTGTCTAATGTATACGTGCACCCTCGCTCATCCTGTCACACTGAAGCGCTGTCTAATGTATACGTGCACACTCACCCATCCTGTCACACTGATGAGCTGTCTAATGTATACGTGCACCCTTGCTCATCCTGTCACACTCGCTGACTGGGGCTGTGAATGAACATGTCAGAGAGCAAAACTTTAATAAATTTCACCTGGAAAATGCACATTTGGAAGATGGACTAAAAGCACTCCACTTGGGCTCCAGGACCAGCTTTGCTGGAGGGAGGCTCCTAGGTCTGCTAGAGGACTGTGGGCTTCCCCAGCTCGGTCCAGGCTTAGCGCTTTTGATGTCCAGGTAAGGTTTTTTTTTTTCCCCAGAACTGAGGACCAAACCCAGGGCCTTGCACTTGCTAGGCAAGTGCTCTACCACTGAGCTAAATCCCCAACCCCCAGATAAGGTTTTTTTTTTTTTGGTTTTTCGAGACAGGGTTTCTCTGTGTAGCCTTGGCTGTCCTGGAACTCACTCTGTAGACCAGGCTGGCCTCGAACTCAGAAATCCTCCTGCCTCTGCCTCCCAAGTGCTGGGATTAAAGGCGTGCGCCACCACCGCCCGGCTCAGATAAGGTTTTTGAGACACTCTCCTAACCTATTCAGGCAGGCCTCACATTTGCTTAAAGTCAAGACTGGCTTTGAACTTTAAATTCTTTTTGCCTCTCCCCTCTTGGTATAAATACTCTGCTCTGTCAACCACTGAAACTTGGTTTTCATGTGTATACCTGTCTTAAGTCAGGGTTTCTATACCTGCACAAACATCATGACCAAGAAGCAAGTTGGGGAGGAAAGGGTTTATTCAGCTTACATTTCTACATTGCTGTTCATCACCAAAGGAAGTCAGGACTGGAACTCAAGCAGGTCAGGAAGCAGGAGCTGATGCAGAGGTCATGGAGGGATGTTTCTTACTGGCTTCCTTCCCCTGGCTTGCTCAGCCTGCTCTCTTATAGAACCCAGGACCACCAGCCGAGGGATGGCCCCACCCACAATGGACCCTCCCCCCTTGATCACTAATTGAGAAAATGCCCCACAGCTGGATCTCATGGAGGCATTTCCTCTCCTGAAGCTCCTTCTCTGTGATAACTCCAGCCTGTGTCAAGTTGACATAGAAAACCAGCCAGTACAATACCTCAAGGCACTCAGTCAGTACTGAAACCCCGTCTCTATCCAAACCAAATGTAGGCTGCGAGTTCTGGTCATTTGTACAGACCTCTGCAGGCAAATAAAAAAAAAAGTGCTGCCTGCCAGCCCCGCCTCACCCCTCCCACTCGCCCACTAACCTTCCAAGATTGTAGTGAGCCCACGGGAGCCTCTTAAAACAATAGGCTGGCCTACACCAGCAGCTTCAGTAATTAGCTGGATTAAGGGATTGAGTCCATTCTACACTGGTCCTGGCTTGTCTCAGCCTAGACGTGTTTCAGAATGAACTTAGGCTCGGGGAAAACACCAGCCTTCCCAGCTGTGTCTCAGGCAAGTGTTGGGGGAGCTTGCCCTGTATGAGACGGGACACAGTGGTGGTCACTCTTATAAGGACAATCTCCAGAGGAAGGAAAAGCACCGATCCACACTGAAAGCTTACTCTCAGGAATGAACGTCTGCTGCTTCTCCTTTACCCGAGTCTAGCAGCCCCCAGACCAGTTTCCAGGGGATCGACCCCCGAGTCTCTGCATCATAGGCAAGCCTGGACCGGCCTCTGTAAAGAGCCGCCCGGTGGCTGTGCGGGTGTCACTTCCTGTCGATGCAGCTTCTTCAGGGCTCTGTAAGCCTGCACAGCCCGTTCCCGCTCTTCCCCCAGGATCCGCTGGCGGGCCAGCGAGGTGGCTGGAGCAGGAGCTGCGCCACCGGGGCACAGCAGCGTCTTCAGCATTAGTGATTTCTTGCCAGGCTGAGGAAGAGAGAGAAGGCCGTAGCACAAGCTCAGCTGGAGAAGAAGGGGCAAAGGGTTCTGGCTGCCCAGCAGCTAGAGCGCCTTAAGCAGGTCCTGGGCCAGGACTTCCTCCCCAGTAAGGGAAGACCCTCTCTGCCTCCCACGTCCCCACGTACCACATCTCTGCCTGTGCTCCTTCTCGGCTGAACTGTCAGCTCTGGGGGCTGCAGCACGACTTCTCCAAACCTCACGGTATCTGGAGAGACAGTGAAGCCCATGTTGTTTCTGACTCGCCCACCCAGCCTCCCTTTCTTGAAGGCTCAGAACTCACTCACACACTGGCCTACTAGTGGTGGTGAGCCTGGGAGTCCACAGGGGCCACCGAGAGGTATAGTGGGAAGCCCGGGCCCAGTCCTGTGGGGACCACAGCTTCCGTGCCTGCGACAGAAGAGCTACCTTTTAGCAGCTCCTGCTCCAGTCTGTCCACTGTTCTTGCTTCCCTTTTCTTCTGGGCCTTTTCAAGTCGTCGCTTCTGGAACCTGGGGAAAAGCACATGTTTCCCACATTCCTAAGCTCTTGGTCCACTTTAGGGACCTCGAGGGTTCCAAAATGTGGGGCTGGGACACAAACCCATGCTCTGCATCCAACAGGCTCTCCAAGGGTCCCCAGTCGGTGTTTCTCAACCCCAGGGAAGGAAGAGCCTGGACATTTCGGGAAGAGCGGCAAGGATGCAGCTAAGTGGCTTGTATGGAGCTATGGGGCGAGCAGGACCACACCGTGGAACCGTGGGCTATCCGCGTGACCACACCGCGGAACCGTGGGCTATCCGCCTGGGGCAATACACCCTGTCCCGGGTATCAGGTGTGAGACTGGGTCAGAGTGCCTGTGAAGCACCAGGAGTGGCACACCACACCTCTCAGTGAGCGGCTTGGAGACCACTGTGACTGGGCTGGGCTTCGGCTCCTGTGACTATAGCATTAGAAAGGAATAGAAGGCAATCTCGTCACATCTTTGAAAGAATAAGAAAGAGGCGTGTTTTTTGTACTAGTGAAGAGAGACAATGGGTTAACTATTTGTGGCCATCTTTTTCTGTTTGTTTGTTTGAGACCTGTCTGGCCTGAACTCAGGGCAGGGCTCCATCCTCAGACTTGCAACGAAAGCATGGACTGATTCTTCCTGCAAATTGTGATTAATTCTCTCATTCTCTCTCTCTCTACTTATAAGTGTGTATGTATATATACACATATACGTACATACACATATATACACACACGTATAATGCATACATACACTTTTTTTTCTTTTTGACAAAACTACCTCTCTATCTGTGCCCAAGCCAGGGGTGGCCTGAGCAGGAGGAGGTGACTGAGCAGATAGGGGGAAGCCAAGCTCATGGTGGGGACACCATCCTCATGGACGAGATGATACATGCCCACATCTGAGCATCGTGAAAGTGACATCATCTCCTCTTCATACTCAAGGACGCCAGGCCAAGAAGGCGGAGAACTTGCACAAACAACACAAACTCAAATCTCCTTCAGACCAAGAGGAACACCAGCGACAACCCCACAAGGGTCATCCCACAAGGTTATTCCCCGGAGGATATTATGCCCTAGCACCCAGCAAGTTCGGTTGTGGCACACACCATGCTTTTTCCACTTTCCGACAGCAGTGGCTCCAAGGCAGACAACTGCCCCTTCCAGTTCTTAGACCCGCTAGTGTTGTCCCCAGAGGAACAAACTAAACAAAACGGAAGCGTGGTCTGTGGAGTACCGACCGGGCTCCAGCGTCCCATGTTGAGAAGCTGTTCTGACCACGGCTTGGGCTCATGATTCTCCTGAGTCGTCAGATGGAACGGACAAGGCTGACTGACAGAGAGAACGCCATCACTAGAACCCACAGCCTCGCATCTCAGGGGCCCCCGGCCCAACTCACGCTTTCTTCCGCTCAGACTTCCTCTTGGGAGCTGCCTGCACCTCTGGCTGCCGAGAGGCCTGGTTCTTGCTAAGGAACAGCACATGCTGGGCCTCCTGCTCCATGCGCTGGATGTAGGCCACATCAGACTCCCCCTTCCTTTGCTTGAACTTGGGGACAGTGATGTCTGGCTCCTCTCCCTTTGCTTCCTTTTCCAATGTCTTCTGGAAAGCCACCTGGGCTGAGGAGAAAGGACACCCAGAGTAGGTGTAGAGGAAGCTCAGGACAAAGTGGTTGGTGACAGGTAATGGTTGGTGACAGGTAAGCAGCCCGCTACCATTTCCCTCTCACAGCCACAAGAGGAGAGGACCAGGCTTAATGACAAGCAGAGGGAAAGCTAAAATATTCAGTTCAGAGGCACCCCAGATGTGATCTCATGACCTACTGACTCCTGTCAAAGATGTCCACTGCCACACAGATGAACAAAAATACCAGAGCAACGTCAATCATGACAGCACACACCCATAATCCCAGCAATCAGGAGGCAGGCCAGCCAGGGCTACCTAGAAACAACCTATCAGAAAAACCCAAAACACACCAGTGTGGCTGGAGAGACCATGTACTCCAGGAACTGGAGAGATGGCTCCACAGTGGAGAGCACTGACTGCTCTTCCAAAGGACCCGGGTTCAAATCCCAGCACCCACACGGCAGCTCACAACTGTCTGTAACTTCAAGATCTGACACACTCACGCAGGCAAACCGCAACGCACATAAAAATGGAAAAAAAAAAGACTCCTTAAGGACACGAGTTGGGCTTCCCAGCAGCCACACGGGCAGAAAGGCCTGTAACTCCATCTTTGGGATAACGCCACGGGATCCAATGCCCCTTCATGGCCCCCAATAGCAATTGCACATGCATCCCTCTACACCAGTCACACATGCATATACATAATTGAAAATAAAACCTCGAAAGTCCAAGCACTTTTATATAAATTATTAAAGCACTGCTGTAAAATCAGTCCTGTACCCTGCACTCCCAGTACCTGGTCTTGGTATATTCCCCGTGCCTCGCGCCTGTAAGTATTTGGGCAACGGGACGGGTGCAGACAACGCCATGGTGGCGCACAGCAAGGGCTGTACATACCCTCCTTTTTCCTCTTCTTGTTACTTAGCGTCTTTCTCATCTCCTGTCGGCTCCTCATAATCTCTCGGAGCCGGAAAGGGATTTCTTGCTCATCCTGGTTCTTAGGCTTGGAATTCACTTTCTTTTTTTCTTTGCTGGAAAGAAAACCCAGGAGGAGATTGACCCTTCCCGTGTATAACATAACCAGAAACACAGTAGGAATTAAGCCGGTAAAGAAACGGTTCAGGGGCCATGAACACACTGTCCTCTCCTCGCCCTCGACCCAGGCTGCCCTGAACTGGATTTTCTCAGCACGCTGAGGCAAAAGGCGCTCTAGAACCCAGGGAGGCTGGCACCCCGACCTCATACCAGGAACGTGGCTCACGAGGAACTTGAGACACTCACCTCCGTTCATTCAACACATGGCTGAGCGCGGGCCTGGGCAGAGGTACGTAGAAAAGTTCCCAACTGGGTCCTCTCCCGGGGATGGCACCCACCTGCGCTGTCCCGGCCGTGAGGCCGAGCGCTGCTGTCCCTGAGACTGCTGCTGCCGCTGCGCCTGCGGCTGTCCCGAGCCTCCAAGACCGGCCGACCGCGCGGTCGCCCGCCCTACGCGCCCAGGCTTCGCCATTACTACCCTAGGAGCGTCGGGCACGAAGCTATTTCCGCCCTCTTACAAGGCCCGGCCTGTGAGCGTCACTTCCGCTTCCGGCGCTGCGTCCCTAGCTCATTGGCTCCGGCATCTGCTATGGGCTCGCTGCTGCAGAACCTGTCCCGGGGAGGCCGGGTGGGAGCTGCGCTCTGGTGCTGGACAAATGCCCGCGGCCTGGGCGGGCTCCAGTGCCCCAGCTGGGTTGCGCGAAGCCTTTCGTGCCGCCGGGTTATCCCCGGTCGGGGAGGCAGACCAGCGCTTGGAGGAAGCATGGTCAGCGTCCTCACTGAGAGATTTCTTCAGGTCTGGGCCCCAGCCGAGTTAGTGGGCAAGTAAACTGCAAGAATAACAGTGGCCAGGGTCATGGGTGCATAGCAGAGAAGGGGACCCGAGGGCCTTTGATACATGAGAGACAGAAAATGGAGTGGCCCAATGTCCCTTAAGCGTCTCTTGTGACACCGGGCTGAGGATGTAGTTAACATGGTCAGAAGTGCTTAGCTATAGCTGGGTGATCAGGGTCAACCGGCCCAATGGGCTTCCCCTTATCCTGTCCAGGATTTGTCGTCTGTCTGGCTGTCTGATCTGGAGTCGATCCTCGTGCAAACTTTGAGAGCGAATGCCCAGTGCCAGGCACTGAACCGAGCAAGCCCTTAACTAGTTTCTTCTCATACCAACCAGTATGTCCACTTCACAGATAGGGAAACAGTATACAGAAGTCAAATATAATAAGTGGTCTATGGTTCCGCAGGAAATGAGGCTGAGAAGGTTAAGCCACCTCCCAATGGTAGGAAGGCTGAAGATGTCCCAGAGCTGGGGACAACTTCCTGGAGAGTCACACGGATTATCCCATGTTCGCAGGGAGCACACCATTTCTCCAGCTGGGACTGCTGCCAGAGTCTTCCCCAAGGAAGACACAGTGTCCTTCACAGACACCATCCTCCGGTGCAAGTCACTGATAGCTGCCGAAAGTTGGGGACGGACCACAGGGAAGAAGGTTTCCAAGTAGGTACCGTGGATCACAGAGAGCCAAAGGCCTCCCCGCCCAGGGGGAACCCCACAGAGCCCCCATACTCTCTGCCACCTGACCTTGAGCCTCCCACAAACTGCTGTATGAGTGGCTGCCCTAACTGTGTCTGGGTAGATTATGCAGAAGCTCTACTAAGGCTCTACCAGGATGGTGGGGAGAAGGCCCTGGCCATTCTAGAGGAACATGTGACAGATGAGAACCTCAAGGCCTTCCTCAGAATGGAGATCCGGCTCCGCATGCAGAGCGGAGCCTGAGTCAGTTTACCCAGGACTCCGTATCATGGACAGACACTACCCTTAAGAACAGCAGAGTCACTTTTGTTCCTGAGTCTGGAAGACTCCACAAGTCTGCCAGGAATAGGAATTAATGTGAAACAACGTCACCTCAGAATAAATGAATCCTCTGTGATAACCGTTCAGGAGCTTTTGTGTTGTCTCTCTGCCTGTTTTCTTGTCAAAGAAAGCATGCCTAGGCTGGCTGTGTCTCCCTGCGGAACAGCTACTGCTTTCCTTATGGGTGATGCTGAACTAAACCCATAACCCTGAATATCCTGTGACAGGGGCCACTCCGGGCCCTAGTGTACCTGGAGGTCCTGCTGAGAGTAAACTCTGGTTCCAGTCTGTTTGTGGTAAATGAGAACCAGCATGTGGAAGGGGCCTAGCTGTTCCCTCTCTCCCGCTGGGTCCTGGAGGGAAATGTTCATTCTGGTGGTGAGGCCGTCCCTGAGTGTTCTGAGTACTGCTAGAATACCCAAGGCAGCCAGGGCATCAAACTCCAAGACGAGCTGTCAGGCACCAGCAAGGACTGAGCTTACGCACATTTGTACCTGCCTATCCTGTTTAAAGGGAAGGCTAGGATTATAAAGTGACTTCCTCCTGAGGTTGAGCTGATAAATAGGGCTTTTTCCGTGTTTGGTGTTTTACACAGATCTGTGAAACAAAAGAGAGATCAGAAGGTAGGGACACTTGGCCAGTGGATGACAGAACACAGTTCAGGCTGGTATCTTGGGCAGATGTTGCATGCCACTCAAAGTACTCAGCCAGGGCTGGTCCCTGATAGAGGTGACCACACCTGTTAGGTCTAAGACTCTTGTGAAGCTACTTACTTTAGATTAAAACATTTCCTCCAAAAAGAGATTCTAAAGACTCAGTAAGTAAATAAAACTTAGGCTCGGGAAGCTTCTAAAACTTGGAAGATATTCAGAGCCTTCCCTAAGAGAAGACAGTCAGTAAACCATTGCTGGAAAGTGGAGATTAAACTAGCTGAGTCACCTACAAGTGTGTAGTAAACCCCAGACAACTTTTGTGACCCATCACCTTCCCTCGCCCACCTCCCCAGGGTTTCTGTGTAACAGCTCTGGCTGTCCTGGAACTTGCTTCGTAGACCAATCTGACCTTGAACTCGAGATCAGCCTGCCTCTGCCAGTGCTGGTATTAAGGCAGACCACCACTGTCCTGGAACTCACTCTGTAGACCAGGTTGGTCTCTTAACTCACAGAGATCCACCTGCTTCAGCCTCCCAAGTGCTGGGGTTAAAGGTGTGTGTGCACCACCGCACCCAGCTGAATCGCCACTCTTGATGGGGTTGGCTTTCTAGTGATACAGCTGCCTTTGACCATCCACACTCGTATAATTCATTCCAATAAGCTCATCAGTTCGCCAAGCGGTACTTGGGTAGAACCATTTCTCTGTCCTTAGTGCCCTAGAGTAGGTAGACATTTGTTCACCTCTCCAGGAAATGTCACCACCAGTGGATCCTACAGAAGCCACCTGAGCTTTCCGAGACAGGGTTTCTCTGTGTAGCCCTGGCTGTTGTGGAACTCACTTTGTAGACCAGGCTGGCCTCGAACTCAGAAATCCTCCTGCTTCTGCCTCCCAAGTGCTGGGATTAAAGGCGTGTGCCACCACTGCCCTCTGAGCTTTCCAATGTTCCATTATAGTGGCAAAGTTGTGTGAGGTCATGCAGTATGAGATGCCCCCAATGGAAAGGCACTGGCTAGCCCTTTGCAGTGGGCCTCCACCAATTTAATCCCCAGGTACTTACCACCAACAGAACAGCAGAACAACATGCCTCCTACACTCAGTGTAGAAGACAAAGGGTAAGCCAAGAAAGGTGCAGAGCTGGCTGTGTTGGCACATGCCTGTAATTCCCGGACTTGGGAGGCAGAGGTGAACAAGGAGTTCAAGACCATCCTTAGCAGCTGGGCGGTGGTGGCCTTTAATCCTAGCACTTGGGAGGCAGAGGCAGGCAGATTTCTGAGTTCCAGGCCAGCCTGGTCTACAGAGTGAGTTCCAGGACAGCCAGGAAAAAAGAAAAAGAAAAAAAAAAAGACCATCCTTAGCTATATGACAGTTTGAGGCCAGCCTGGGACTACATAAGATGGTGTCTTTAAAACGAAAAAGGGGCCAGGCAGTGATGGCACACACCTTTAATCCTAGCACTTGGGAGGCAGAAGCAGGTGGATTTCTGAGTTCAAGGCCAGCCTGGTCTACAGAGTGAGTTCCAGGACAGCTGGGGTTACACACAGAAACCCTGTCTCGAAAACCAATAAATAAATTAATTGTAAAAGGAGGCTGGAGAGATGGCTCAGAGGTTAAGGGCACTGACTGCTCTTCCAGAGGTCCTGAGTTCAAATCCCAGCAAGCACAGGGTGGCTCACAATCATCTGTAATGGGATCTGATGCCCTCTTGTGGTGTGTCTGAAGAAAGCAATGGTGTATTCATACACATAAATAAATCCTAAAAAAAAAAAAGCTGATCTGAAATAAGTGTCCTGGCCTATCTTGTGGGGTGACAGGAAATGGGACTACACAGAGTATCGAATGCAAGAGGCAGCCCTGAAAGGCAGGGAAAAAAACGGAGAGAGAGGCTGTGACAGGGAACATCATGGTCCACCGACCAGTTTCCTCAGAGGATGGGACAAAGCGAGGCGTAACCCCAGCCCAGGACTGTCTGGGAGATGGCCCAATTGTTTCTGGATGTCATGTACGTCACAACCAGTGAAAGTCATATTCCCCTGCTTTTCTTGGCTACGTACTGGACCTGGGAGTCCTTCCTTCAGACCCTTAACTGCATGAACCCCTTCTGCCCACCCCCCAGTGTCCCAGGCAGTGGTGGCTCAGCAATCTGATTAGTGTATTGTCAGAAAAGAGAGTCATAATCCGCTCACCAGAAGGATAAATTCCTAGGCCAGCGCTCTGTGGATCCAGGTCCGGACAACCAGCACCTGTGCCTCCCTGAGGTCTATCCAGTGCCTGGTGAGTATGGCCTGTGGCCCTTTCTGACAGCTAGTCATCTGCTCCTTCGCCCTGGGTTGGGAGAAGCTAACAGGCTTTAACCACCTCCACTGAGCTCTTGAGTCTTTAGGAGCCTGTCCTGTTCCCCTGTCCTTTAGCAAGGACATCCTACTGATCACCTGCTCTGATTTCCCACAATGCCAAATGGTAGCGCCTCTGTTACCAAGATCAGCAACCTGATCATACAACTGAATGACTCCTGCTTTAGATTAGTTCTGGCATCTCAGACATGGTTTCCATGGAGACAGCACTGACCATCAGAGCTCTGTCAGGGAACAGCTGCCCATGGGGGTTCATGGCCTTTAGAGAAGTAGTTTACCACTGGGAAGTAAGGATGGGTGCCCAGGGGACTGAGCAGCCTGGTCTCCTATGCTCTTGAGTCCTGGTTCCTAGGCTGGCGCTGGCTTCAGGCACAGAGACTGAATCTAGGAATGACAGAGGGGTGGCATTAGACTGAAGGGGTGTTGCCTACACAGACTTATGCTTCTCTGTTGATTAGTCTCAGCCCTGATGTTCCAGCAAACCACAGTCTTAAACCAGTGGCTTAAGGCTGGACAATGCTATACCACATCGGACTGAGGGCAGAAAAAGGGATTCTAAGAGGTAGCCCTTTGGGAAACTTAAGCATTGTGGCAACATCTCCTTTCTGGGTCACCTGCATGGCCTCAGAACCTTCAGCAGCATGTGAGGTTTATGCAGCTTTCTGGAAACCCTGGGAGATTAGGAGTCTCCTTCAGGTACTAATAGGATTACAGAAAGCTGTGCTGCCCATGGCCAAGGTGACTGGGGCTTAGAGCTCTTGGGGAGCGGTTCTGCGGAGAAGAGGAGGGACCATCCTGTATAGGGTGGGTTGTGGCCTGATACAGGGCAGCGGAGGCCAGCTCAGCCACACCAGCACGTGAGGTGATGCCCAACCCAGAAGAAGCCCCAATCCAGTGAGCTAGTGAGCAACCTTGGCAGGGCAGGCATTCTACGCCCAGGAGAGTCCCAGGGTGACCACTGTCCTTGTACCCAGCTTCTGGCTCTGCCCTCTGAAACGGAGTCATGAAGATGAGAGATCCCCAGCTAGCTCAGCTGTTCATAGACAGGGCCCTGCCCTAGGCCAGCTCTGTGCTCCATTTTGTGGGGATTATTTATCAGCACCAAGTCCAACCACAAGAAACAGATAACAAGCCCCAAACAACAAGTACATAAATATGAACAAATACACTTACAGGGGCATATCTATAACGCCTTTAAAGATTTACTTCTGTAATTTGCTTGTTTTGGTTTGTTGAGACAGGGTATCAATATATAGTTCTGGCTATCCAGGAGCTTGCTGACCTCAAACTCATAAGAGATCTGCCTACCTCTGCCTCTGAGTGCTGGGACTAAAGGTGTGTGCCACCTTGACCCAGCTAAAGATTTACTTCTATTTTGTCTATGAGTACACAGTTGCTTTCTTCTGACACACCAGAAGAGGATATCGGGTCCCAATACAGACGGTTGTGAGCCACCATGTGGATGCTGGGAATTGAACTCAGAACCTCTGGAAGAGCAGTCAGTGCTCTTAACCACTGAGCCATCTCTCCAGCCCCTAATTAATGCCTTTAATCCCAGCACTCCGGAGGCAGAGACAGCCAGATCTCTGAGTTTGAAACCAGCTGGTCTACAGAGAGAGTTCTAGGACAGCCAGGGCTACACAGAGAAACCCTGCCACAAGATAGATAGATAGATAGATAGATAGATAGATAGATAGATAGATAGATAGATAGATAATTTGCCAGGACCTGGAAATACAGAACAACATGAGGTCGAGGATGCCCTTCCTTTCCCGAGAAGGGACGAGTGGGAGCAGCCTGCATCTGACCACCTGGAAGGGAAGGCAAGTGTCTGTGAGGCTCACCTGAGGATCAGTACCAGCCCCGAGCATCCTCAGGGGGCTTTCAACTGAGTGACAAGGCTGGATCAGATCCTAGTGTGTGGCAGGGATGGGGAGCAGACAAGGGGGAGGTAGTAAAACATCCTGGTTTGGGACACGCAAAGGGGCCAAAAAGTGGGTTTGATGTGGATTCAGAGTATGCGATGGATGCAAGGGTTGTGTGTGGTTCCTAGCAATGGAGGGTGTCTGCTGGTACCAGGCAGAAGAAATGCTGGGAACCAAGGTGGAGCGGGAAGGTGGTTCTCTGGAGCAGAGTCAGCTGTCCCTGTCTCGGGATGGCGGCTTCTGGTTGTCAGCCCTCTCTGCTCCCAAGGTTGTTAGGGCAAGCAAGGGAGCTAACAGGGATCTGTCTGGTCTACCCTAGCCTGCATGAGGAGTCCAGCCCAGCGTGACAGAGTCCAGCAGCTAAGGGTCTCTGCAGTGTCTCTGCCAGCCTCACCATGAACCTGGAGCCACCCAAGGGTGAGATTCGGTCAGCCACTCGGGTGATAGGTGGACCAGTCACCCCCAGGAAAGGACCACCTAAGTTTAAACAGCGGCAAACAAGGCAGTTCAAGAGCAAGCCCCCCAAGAAAGGCGTGCAGGGGTAAGCAAGCAACAGAAGGGAGTCTCTCCCGGAAGGAGCACTCCTTCTGGGCTGTATGGGAGGACAAGATGGAGGCTGGGGTGGGACTCAATGAGTGTGTCCTCAGCCTTGTGACTGGGGCCTCCAGAGTGCTGGGGGAACCACGAGCCTAGCATTGACTCCAGGTGATGCAGCCAGGCAGGTCTGGGAAGCAGGCCCCCTCCTCAGGGACATGTGTGCACCCCCAGACATGTGTGCACCTCCAGCACATTCTCCTGTGCACACAAGCATCTACATATGAACACCTAGAAACTCTCTCTTCAGATACACCAGAAGAGGGCATCAGATCCCATGAGCCACCATGTGGTTACTGGGAATTGAACTCAGGACCTTTGGACAAGCAGTCAATGTTCTTAACCACTGAGCCATCTCTCCAGCCCAACTTGGCTGTTAAAGTTCCACCACCTCCCAAGACTGTTGCACTGGGGACTAATCTCCAGCGTGTGTGTCTTTCAGGGACAAACCATAGCCTCCACATTGAGACACACCCAGCACCCCACTCACACTCTTGCAGAGACCCGCAACCCGCGCTCACCCAGGCAACACAGCCGCGGTGGTGGCACCTACCCATGTGCTCACACTTCCTTCCCTCGTCCTCGGCTTGTGAGTCTCGGCGAAGCACGCTAGGCACATGGAGGTGGAGCGGAGCCCTCAGATATTACCCAGTAGCAGATGCAGGGGAGGAAACCTTCTGTGTGGTTTCCAGGGGTGGCTAGATCTAGACTTGGAGATAACATCCTTAACCACTCTGTCATTGCAGGTTTGGGGATGACATCCCTGGAATGGAAGGCTTGGGAACAGGTATGACAGTTTGGGATTGTCGCATCTGGACAGCACTGTTAAGTCCCCTACATCCCTCAGACATATCCCCACAGGTCCCAGATTTCCTCCATTTATTGCTTAGCCTGCCTCTCTCTGGTCCCCTATTTCTCTCCCAACATCAAGCTTCAGATTCCACTGAGAGGGGTTTCCCCATGGGGTAGGTTCGCCGTATGCAGGAGAAAACCTTTGCCTCTCCTTCCAACTTTGGCAAAGGGTCCCTTGAGCTCCCCATTTGGGCCTACAACACAAAGCTGGTACTTTATGCCTGGGAGGAAATCTGCAACTGTAGTCTAGACTCTTATTCTAGGCAGATATGCTTTCCTTTGGGGGAGTAGAAAGCAAGGCAGCAGGAAATGGGTGGCCCCGGGGACATGGCATCTCCTTAATCACACCTTTCCTGCAGATATCACGGTCATCTGCCCTTGGGAGGCTTTCAACCACCTAGAGCTGCATGAACTGGCCCAGTATGGCATCATTTAGTCAGATCCCTGCTACGTGAGCCCTGTGGAAGATACCTGCTGAAGACCCACTCCATCGTACCACCCTCTGTAAACCCTGTCCAGGACCCCTGCCCAAGCCTGAGCCTGAGTGTCTAGCCAGGTTACCCAGGCCTTCCCTGGGACAACCTCAGGCCATGACACCAGCTACTGCGAGCCTACAGCCTCCCACGGGATACCCTGTTGACCTGAAGTCACTGGTCAGCAGAAAGAAGGGAGGGGGACCCAGTCCCACCTCCTGTCCTTCTTGTGGCTATAATGCAGGGTTAGACTCCCCAGTAATGTCTCCCTGAACTACCTTCTGAGGGTAATAAAGTTCCTCTGTCTTGCTACCCTTCCAGATGGGTGTCGTGGGGTGGGACACTATCCTGGGGTGATGTGGTAAGAGAGACTAAGCTCCTCCCGTTATACCAGCCTTCCCAACATACTGTTGTTCCTATTTCAAAATAAAATTAGGACATCCTTGTTTATCTGAGGTTTACTGACAAACAACTGTACCTACAGGAAGGTTGCTTTATCAACACTTTGAAGGAAGGACCAGGGCAGGTGGAGAGACTGACCAGGAAAAGAAATAGAAAAATCTCACTGATCTCATTCTGCACAGAGGCTCGAGGTCCTGGGCATATGAACCTGGTCATGACCCTCGCTTCCAGTGGCCACAGTCAGGGAAGCATATTCTTCAAGAAGGGTGGGGAAGGACAACAACCAGAAACGTAAACACGGGTATCTAATGGGTCCCTAGCCGGTCCATCCTAAGACCGACAGCTGACAGCTGCTGTGCACCCCAGTATCCTAAGGACCCACACATGGGTACGGTATACGGGCAAACTCACCCCAAAGCACCCACAAACACTTAGGATACATGTTTATTCTTTGGGCATGACCAGAAAATGGCTTTCAGAAGGGCCCTCTGGGTGTGGTGGTACACACTTGTAATCCGAGCACTGGAGAGCTGCAGGCAGGAGAGTGTTGATCTAAGTAGGGAGTTCAAGGCTAGTCAGCAATATGTGAGGCTTTGTAAAAAAAAATAAATAAATAAATAAATAAATAAAAAGAAAAGAAGAGAAAAAGACTCCACTTATGAGACAGTCACAAACTGATCGTGTTAACTCTACAGATAACCTCAGAGCTGGGAAACTAGGAATTGTCTCCATTTTGATTCTGGAAAGACAGTCCCAGTCAGTGTGAGATCTGTAGTTTACTATGCAAACATGAATGGACACACCAATAAGCAAAGTCTCCCTCCTACTACAGGGTGTGCCCTGGACATTACCCTACATCTTACCAAAGACCAGAAAGCAAGAGGAGACCCACGAGAAGCCAGAGGTGATGAAATGGGAACAGTCTGCATGACACAGATCAGGGAAGGTGGCTGAGAGGGGAAGGAGTCCCCAACCCTGGCTCCTCCTGCCATCTAACGGGACGCAGGGCAGGTATGTGCAGACACAGACCGCCAGGGTGGCCTTTGCAAAAGACAGCCATGAGCTTAGCTGGGTCGTGAGAAATCAGGAGTGAAGTGAAATTGGAGCACACAGAGGCCATCTAGGTGAGTCTTGGGGACTGATAGCACAGATGTAGCCAGGGCCAGGAGTGGAAGCTCAGGGGTCTGTCACCTTCCCTGGGTGGTGGGGAGAAGCTTGGAACTCGGTCTACACTGCAGTCTTCTCAGCTCTGCTTGATGGGGAGGGTAGTGCTAGCAGCTCACAAAGGGCCCGGTTCTATGTCCTCTGCTGCCTTGTGGGCAGCTAGGGCCCTTAGCAGGCAGGCAGTCAACAGGAGTTCAGTCCCTTGGATCATGACAACAGTGACAGCACAGCCACCTATGGCACCAATGTTGCCCCGCAGCCACTCTTGCAGCGCAGGCCAGCAGCCCTGCAGGTACACTACTTGTCTAGCCGCATTCTGATCCAGGTGCAGTGCCCCGAAACCACACTGAGTGTTCACTACAGCGCCGTCTTCCTGGGGGTTGATGCAGCAGGAGGCAGGAAGGCTGCAGGCTTGCACCCCGGGAGAGCTGCAGTTAAAGGACCTGCAGGGCACACAGGTTCATAGGTTTAGTCCTGGAGAGAAGGCCTGCCTTCAGTCTCTCTTCTCTCTCTCCCTCTCTCTCTCTCTCTCTCTCTCTCTCTCTCCCCCACACACATACACACACAAAATGCACACACATGCACACCGACACATGTGCTGGCACACACACATACATGCATATTAAGAAGTATATGTATACATGTACAAACACACACACGTGTGCATATGAAGAGGCATGAGTATACACATACAAACACACAAATACACACACAGATCACCAGTTTCTCAGACCAGGGGTGAAGGTGGGGTAGTGTCTGACTTAGCAGTCAGAGACACGTTTAACAAGGTGATTGGAGGAGAGGAGGTGACAAGACCTTGTCTCACGCGCACTGTGAGTTTATCTGAGCAGGCAATGTCGGAGAGGAAGTAGACTGAGCTTCCACAGAAGTTTCCAGAAGGGGTTGCAGTAAGTAGAGGTGTTCCTGAACTGGAGAGATGGCTCAGAGGTTAAGAGCACTGTCAGAGGTTAAGAGCACTGACTGCTCTTCCAGAGGTCCTGAGTTCAAATCCCAGCAACTGCATGTTAGCTCACAACCATCTGTAATGGGATCTGATGCCCTCTTCTGCAGCTGCAGTATACTCACATACATAAAATAAATAAATAGTTAGAAAAAGAAGGAGGAGGAGGAGGAGGAGGAGGAGAGGTGTTCCTGGGCAGCAGCAAAGGCTCAGAGACATAAGGAGCCCCTTGGTGGCTAAGGCGCCTCAGCTGCATTTTTCCACAGGTCTGGACCTCACTGGCCCTGACAACCATGAACAGAGCGCACTCTCTGGGACCAGGCAGGTTCTCCCAGTGGCCTGGGGGTGCTTGGCAGGGTGCCAGGAGCAGAGTAGCAGAACGTGTTGCAGCTATGCTAGGAACAGATAACCAGTCTTTAGAGCCTCTCCGTCTCCATCCCTCATTATCAACTGGCTTCTGACAGGGAGCATAATGTTTATCCTGGATGTCACAGGGAGGGCAGGTGCTGCTCAGGGTGCATTGGAGGAAGCAGACAAAACGGGGGACGTCAAGCAGAACATAAAACATTGTGCCTAAATTAGAAGTTTAGTCACACACACATGAACACATACGTATAGTCATAGATTGATGACATGAGCTACCCCTAAGGTATTTTTCTTGACACTGAAACGTTCTGAGATTTAAAAACAAAACAAAACCAACTTTTTTGGTGTCTACTGGCTTGCCTTCTTTCTTAAGACACCTACCTGGAGGGACAGCACAGACAACCTAAGTCCAAGCCCTAGAATTGGCCAAAAATTGGGCTTGTTTCGACTCAAGACTCATGGCCTAGGCGAAGGTCAGAGGCCATACCTCATGAGTCAGCCCACACATTTGCATGTCTGTCTGTGTATATGTAAAATGCGTGTGCCTCAGTGTGAGAATTCATTCTGTGTTTATATAAGAGGGATCTATGAGAGTAGACGAGTGTGTTTGTTTTACACAACTACACTTATGTATTGACATGTGGAAGCAGGAGTGCAAGGCATGTGGTTGTGTGTGCACAATGCTCAAATGGCGGAGTGAGGCATCTGGACCCCCCTCTCTTACCCACAAGGCATTTGGGGGACACTCACAGGTTCTGTTGCCAGTCCTGGTAGGATACTGCCCCACAGCACTGCAGTCCCAGCTGGACTTGGTCGAGGAGGAAGTGCAGGTCTGGGTTATCCTGGTAGTGAATGATGGCCTCACGAAGTGCATACCTCAGGCTGTCCTGCAGTGGGTCCCAGAGGGTCACCACTAGAGCCCCTGTCAGGGTTTCCAGTGCCAGGCAAAAGAGGACAGCCCCAGAGTAACAGTGCAGTAGGCAGCTGTTCTCACAGAAAGCACCCAGACATCCAGACAGGCTCACCACACTGACCACCAAGCCTCCTAGCACCAGCACCAGCATGGGGTCTGTCGGCAGGGGTGCACCCCAGCCACTCCCCTGAGACCTTTTAACAGCCAAGCCCCAGAGCCCTGCAGCTAGGGCCAGCAGAGCCAGCAGGGAGAAGAGGAAGTTAGAGAGGAAAATCAGATACTTGACACAGCTGCTCCCTGTAGAAAGGGGGAGGGAGGAGACCTGGCCTTCTCTCTGGGCCTGGTGCTTTGCTCCAGGACAGCATCTGCAGCCCCAGGCCCCTTTCTGATTCTCCCGGAGAGCTGGACATTGAATATTTGCAGAAGGTGGACTGTTCCTGGTGGGCGGGTGCTCTCGGCCAGCGGTGTCCTGCAGAAGGATAGGAAACACCGGTGAGATAGGGTGCACCAGTGAGACCTCAGTCACTGAGACTCTGAGACATCGAGCAGGGGTGAGGCCTTGCCAGAGAGGGGCTAAGAGGCTGGGGTGGGCTTAGAGGAAGCTTGTGGAAGGAAGTAAAGACTTGAAGAATTGGATAGCTTGGGATCTGGGGACTTGTGGCCTAAAAGGGGAGTGAGTGTCCTAGTTCACTGCCTTCCAGAGTTGATGAGTGAGGCCAACCTCCTTTAGGACAGTGTAATGACAGCTCCCTGCAAGGTCCCTGGTAAAGACTGGGCAGATCAGCAGTTAAAAGATGCGTTCACTCCCTTTCTTCTATACCCTCGTGAGAGACCAGCTGTGGTCCTGCCCAGACTTGATAGTCATGGGTCAGGATCATGGCACATAGGTCTGCTTCCCCTAGCCTGGAGTGGTCTCTGTGTTAGAATCTGTGTAGTCTCCCGCCAGCAGTGACTCTGTGCAGTCACAGGAGGGACTTTCCCACCCAAGCTGTAAGTGCGGGCTGCTGGGATAGGGAAGCTGCTCCCGTGACTACCCTTCTACCCTTCTGCAGGAAACCAGCCTTGATTTCTTTGCATCGTCTCAGTTCCATCAACTGAACCTAGGCCAAGTGTGGACACTCTGCTGAACTTAGCGCAGAGATACAGGGAGAGACTGTCTAGGTACAGCCTGCCTGGCTTTCTGGACAGAGAGAGGGGCAGCCGATACAATCTAGAGGAGGCAAGGAAAACTTGCCTTCAGGCAGGCGACTTACCTGAATAGGTAGACATAACAGAGACCCTCTACAGGGAGATGGAGGAACCAGGTTTTTCGAATGACAGTTTGACTTAGAAATGACTACACCCGGGTGTCTAGGCAAGGGTTTCATTTCATCCCAGTCCCACGAGGAAAAAGCTATCCCTTTCATTCGTGCTTGTCCAGCTATGTGGATGGCTCTCACCCTAAATTTGGAGCAGAATGTGAAGGCTGTCGGCCGGAGTCTGTCAGAGCAAAATACCAGCCGGCCAGAGCCCACTGGCAGCATTCAGACTGTCTGAGGCCACAGAGTCCACATTCAGCCTCAGCGGACATTGGCCCTTACTTGTTCTTGAATCAATACTTCTTTCAGACCTATAGGGGCTACCTTAAAGGCTAGCACCCGAGCGTACCCACGGGTAAATGATTAGTGAAGCCTCCACCCTTGTCTGAGAGAGTCGCCCATTGACACCTGCTTAATGACAGATCCCAGTACACAGCTAGACTGAGGGGCAGGGCCAGGAGTCAGGTAGACTGTAACCTGGTCCAGGGGCTTCCCAGAGGACCTTAGAGCCAAGACACATCTTCAACCTGAGCTAGGCCATTAAGTGCTGGCTCACCTGAGACAGCAAGGGGCTGTACTCTTCCTTCTCCATCATCCCCACAAATTGAGAAAGTCACGGAGACCAGTGGCAGGTGTCTCTCTGAACAGGTTACAGTCCTGGAGTAACGGTGTCCCTCGGCTTCTCTGTGAACTGTACAACCCAGGGTTGGAGAGCTGCAAGCTCCACCCATGGGGCGATCACAGTGGTATCATGTGAGGAGTCACATTTTAGGGCTTACAGCAGGGGCCTGTGTCTACAGATGCATCTGGTCTTTCTAGCCCATAATTCTGGGCCTTGGCTCCAGGAACAGCCTAATGTCTGCACAACCACGATTTTGGTAAGGTGGCCTTCATGCTGCACTCATGACCATCAGTACTGAGTCCCATTTTGGTTCTGGCCTGTAGGCTCAGCTGATCTTCTATCAGCACTCCCAAAGGATCAGTTCTGTGCGAACTGGTGCACACTAGCAGACACAGGAGCCCACAGGCAGCCCCAAAGCCAACTTATCCTTGTAGTTTATCCAGAGCAAGAACAAATCAGTATTCACATTCCAGATTTCCCTTCCCTCCAAGCTTCTCAGAAGCAGGAATTGCTGTGATCACTGTCCAGTCCTTGTGTCTAAAGGACTTGAGCTATGCAACTTGCTATGGAGACAAAAAGGCTGTCCCCAGGCTGCCAACACTGGGCCCTATCACCCCTGTATCCCTGCTTCTGACTGGTGTATGTGTGTGTGTGTGTGTGTGTGTGTGTGTGTGTGTGTGTCACTGTAGGCCCATAGGACCTTGAGACATCAGGAAGCCCTTTTTTTTTCTTTTTTGTTTTGTTTTGTTTTTTTTGAGCCAGGGTTTCTCTGTGTAGCCCGGCTGTCCTGGAACTCACTCTGTAGACCAGGCTGGCCTCGAACTCAGAAATCCACCTGCCTCTGTCTCTACCACTGCATGGCTTTAGATAAAATTATAACATGACTCCAGCCTGTGGTGAGGCTGAAGCAGCTTTATTTCTCTCCAGCCTGCTTTTATATCATTCTAGGTATATGCAAAAATACACGGTCAGTTCTCAGATCAAAGACAAAGTAACCAAGCAAAGTAGTAAGCAAGGAATCACACAAGATAGTAATTAAGTAAAGTAGTAAGCAAACGGATCACACAAGGTAATAATTAAGTAGTAAGCAAAGAGATGACATAAGGTAGTAATTCACCAAAGTAGTAAGCAAAGCCCCATGGTCACTGTTTCTAATTTCTTATCTGAGCCTACTTCCTTGTCCAAGCCCTGTGACAAATGCCAAATTACTAGAAGCAGCACCAAAAGCTCTCAACACCCCCAGTGTTGAGGATGAAATCTAGGACCTCACAGAGTTACAGCCCTACTGTGCGCGCCATTTTTGCATAAAGGCTCTAGATTCTTTCTTTTTTTGTTTTGTTTTCAAGGCAGGGGTTCTCTGTGTAGTCCTTGCAAGACCAGGCTGGACTCCTGTCTCTGCCTCCCAAATACTAAGATTAAAGGCATGGACTACCACTACCTGGCTAAAGTCACATCTTATTCAGTTCCTCTTGTATGAAATATTCAGGGTGGGCATGTTAAGCACATACCTGGGCCAGTGTGGAAAAAGCACCAAAGTCCTGATGGATCTGACAGCCAGCGAAAGGGCAGCTCTGTAGGGTTTCTGAAGTTCTCTTTGCAGATGACTATGGGTCATGGAGAGAAAGTCAGCTAGGAACTCAAGGAAGAACCCGGAGGAAGGAATGGAGACAAAGGCTATAGAGAAATACTGTTCCCTGGCTGATTTTCTGACTCATGCTCAGCTAGCCGTGTTACAGAGCTTGGGCCTACCTGCTTAGAGGACAGTGCTACCAACAGTGGAACAGGCCTTTCCACATCGACTGTCCGTCAGGACGGTCTCTCAGAGTAGGACCGCAGAAATCAATGTGATCAAGGCAGTTCTTCACCTGAAGTATGTCTAGGTTGTGTCAAACTGACAATAAAAACTGTATCACATCAATCCTAACCATCTTTATTTTATTATTTTATTTTGAGACAGGGTCTCATTGTATAGCTATAGATGTCCTGGAACTTCCTATGTAAACCAGGCTAGCCTTGAGCTCAGAGCACCACCTATTTCTGCTTCCAAAGTGCTGGGATTAAGTGTGTGCTATCATGCCCAGCCCAGTCTTAAAGAAAATTCTCTCTCTCTCTCTCTCTCTCTCTCTCTCTCTCTCTCTCTCTCTCTGTGTGTGTGTCTGTCTGTCTGTCTCTATGTCTCTGTGTCTCTCTGTGTGTGTGTGTGTGTGTGTGTGTGTGTGTGTGAAGGTCAGAGGTCAGTGTTCAAGAATTTGTTTTTCCTTCTACTTTGTGAGTTTAGGGGATTAACCTCAAGTCATCTGGCTTGGTGTGCACTTTGATTCACTTGGCTCCCTGAATCCCCTGGAACTGGAGTTACAGCAAGTTGTGAGCCACTATGTGGTGCTGGGAATGGAACCCAGGTACTCTAGAAGAGCGGCTGGTGTTCTCAACTGTTGAGCCATCTCTCCAGCTCCTGATCATCTTACTTTAAACAGTTTCTATCACCCTCCACATCTGTCCTTGCTCTGGTTGTATATTCATCGTTAACATTCACTCGACATTACAAATTTGCAAGTTGATCTCCCTGTGGGGTAACTGGTCCAAGGCAGGAGTCTATGTCCTCCTCTACCCTCATTGTAAGGGCCATGTCACACACTAAGTTAGCATGTAGTAAAATTTGTTGATGGAATGAATAAGCCAAAATTAAATAACAGAGTGTCTTAGTTAGGGTTTCTATTCCTGCACAAACATTTTGACCAAGAAGCAAGTTGGGGAGGAAAGGGTTTATTCAGCGTACATTTCCACATTGCTGTTCATCACTAAAGGAAGTCAGGACTGGAACTCAAGCAGGTCAGGAAGCAGGAGATGATGCAGAGGCCATGGAGGGATGTTTCTTATTGACTTGCTTCCCCTGGCTTGCTCAGCTTGCTTTCTTATAGAACCCAGGTCTACCAGCCCAGGGATGGCACCACCCACAAGGGGCCCTCCTCTCTTCATCACTAATTGAGAAAATGCCTTACAGCTAGATCTCGGGGAGGCATTTCCTCAACTGAAGCTCCTTTCTCTGTGATAACTCCAACCTGTGTCAAATTGACACACAAATCCTGCTAGTACACAGAGGTTACAGAATGGTTGTTATCGGCACTGACATTGACCGTGATGGTTTGATGGAATTAAGAGGGGAAACCAGGTGTGGTGGTGTACACCTACAATCCCATTACCCAGGAAGCAGATAGGAAGATTTCAGACTTGAAACCAGCTTGGGATACATGAGACCAGAATTGAAATGGGCCTTGGATGTGCATAACTTTGTAGAAAGCTTTCCTACCATGAAAGAAGCCAGGGTTTTACCCCAGTACCCATAAAACTGGGTGTGGTGACATACTCCTGTAACCCCAGCAAGAGAAGGCAGAGACAGGAAGATTGAAGTTCAAGGTCAGGGCTGACCTGTATTTGGTGCTGTCGTAGAGGACTTGGTTTTGGTTCCTAGGACCCACATGGTGGGTCTCAATCATCTGAAACTCTAGCTCCAAGGGGTCCACTCCCTCTTCTGATGTTCTCAGGCACCAGGCACTTGTGTGGTACAGCAAAACACATGCAGGCAAAACACTCATACATATAAAATATATTAAAAGCTTAAAAAAAAAAGTTTAGTCGGGTGGGGGAGGCACAGGACTTTAATCCCATCACTCGGGAGGCAGAGGTAGGTGGATCTCTGTGAGTTCAAGACCTGCCTGGTTTACAGAGCTAGCTCCAGGACAGCCAGGACTATGTCTTAACAGGTTCTTTCAATAAATCATATTCTATATAATATGCAATATTATATACAATATATAATGTATACAATAATAAATATATATAAAACAACAAATAAAACAGTCTAAAATATAACCAGAGTTTAGTACACTCATAAATTGAATCATCGGTGGCAGGAACGGGTGCCTGCCTTTCAATCCCAGCACTGAGGCAGGCCCAGCAATGTGAGTTCCGAGTCAGCCTGGTCTACAGCCAAGGCTATATTTAGTGAGATCCTGTTTCAAAAAAAAAAAAAAAAAAACCAAAAAGCAAAAAACCAACCCCCCCCCCAAAAGCCAAAACAACAACAGCAAAAAAATCAAATAAAAATTCGGAGGCGTTTAGCCTCTTAAGAGATTTCCATAACGTCTTCTGCTTCCAATCGTATGCATGAAGTTACAAAGTTCAGTGCAAAAGGAGAAACTCCAGCTCATTGCTGGAAAATTGTGAAGACGGTACTAGACTTCCTTAACGGTTATATTTGAGCGAGATCTCGATGCTCGTCTCTTCTTGCAGCTTTTTTGCATTGTTCGAACTTTCAGGAATATGCCTCTCCTGGCAGTCTTCTGAATCCAGGGTCCAGGGCCCAGCCTGCGGGGGTGGGGTGGGGTGGGTGGTAGTGGCGGTGGGGGGGGGCGGCCGAGATCCGCGCGGCACCACTTGCGCATGCGCGCGGCCGTTGGCCGGGCCGGAACCTTTTTTTCGCCTCTCTCTGTTCCTGGCGGAGTGCGTTGAGCGAAGCACCGGACGTCTGCACTAGCGGAGCCGGGCGGCGAAGCTGGAGCGGCGGTGGCGGCGGCGGGAGGCCGAGGCCGGGGCCGGGGCTGAGGCCGAGGCCGGGGCTGCGAGGCTCTTGGGGAGACAGGCGGCGGGAGCCCGGGGCCCGAGCTCGGAGACAGGAGAGGCCGCCATGGCCGAGAGCATCGTGAGTGCGGCGGCCGGGAGGGAGCGGGGCGCCGGGATGAGGCAGCAGATTTGCGGGCGTCCTGGGCGGGCCAGCGCTGGACGGTGCTCGGAGCCGGCGGCTCCTCCTCGCTCGCCCCGGTTTTGAGGAGGTACCTGCCCTAGCCGAGCCCGGAGAGGCTGGCGGGAAGCAGGCCGACGGTCCGAGTGGAGCGGCCTTTTTCGACCCTGCTGCTGCAGGTTGCTCTGAGGGACCTCGGCCTCCTCCCAGGCCCCGAAGCCGGTTACGTCCTTCTCTCCTCCCCCATCCCAGCAGTGCCTCGTCATGATTTCGCTCCGGAAGAGTTGACCGGAGAAGGGCATCGTTAGGGGATCCCCTTTCCCCCAGAGGACGCGGCCATGGGGCCAAACCTAAAACAGGCGGGACTGGCTCCTCTTTGACTCGGACAACTTGACGACCACCTGTTCAAAAGGAGTGTAATAAAGAAGGCTGATTTCACTTTAGCCTGACAGTAGAGACTGTCACCCCCAGCCCTATGAAACATGTCAGCAAAACAAGAGCAAAACCAGCCGTTTGTTAACCTGTGGGAGTTTCTCTCCAGAGGATATGTGGCAGGGGTTGGGAAATGATATGAGTAACAGACTGGTCTGACAGAATAATTATGGCCAACATTGAGGAATATTTGGGGTTTCCATGGAATAGGAATCATGTTGGTCGCCTTAGGCCTGGGGCAGCTCTTCAATGGCTTCCTGCATTTGAGAACATCACTTCTCTCTGGATTTCCAGGGAGGTATTGCTCTCGAGTTTTGCGCTTTTTTTTTTTTTTTGAGACAGTCTTACTACTTTGTCCCAGGCCATTCCTGACCTTGAGACCCTCCCACCTCACCTATCTCATTGCAGACAAGGGTTACCATTTCTGGCAGGTTAAGAGTTAAGGCTTTTCTCTGAGAGCAGCTTCTCTTTCCTTACAACTCCATTTAGGGGTCTTCTGTTCTCTCTGTATTTCCTATCCTGGATGCAGACCCTGCAGAGAAACCTCAGAAAGGCTGACTTTGTTTTAAAACTTAAATTTGCCGTCACAGAGGACTTGCCTAGAAATAGGCGAGGTATCAGCAGGTCGATCTGCTTTTTAAAATTTCTACTTACTGTAATGATCTCTACTGAGGTTAAGCAGTTTGTTCAGGTATTCCTTGGCATCAGTGAGTCTTAAATTGCCTTTCTCAGGCTGTGAGGAATTAATACTCTCTTCAGAAGAAATTTTAGAAATTTTACTTTTAAGACTTATGTATTTATTTTATGTGTATGGGCATTTTACCTTCATATATGTGTTCCATGCTTGGTTGTTAAGGAGGTCAGAGTAGGGTTTGGATCCTCAGGAACTGGTTGTGAGAGACCGAGTGGGTGCTGGGAATTGAACCCCGGTCCCCTGGGAAAGCAATCAGTGCTCTGTGGATAAGCCATCCTGCCAGCCCCATTTTGAAGAAATTATGTGTGTACGTGGGTATGAGCACATGAGTGCAGTTGTTGCTGGAAGCTGAAGGTGCTGGATGTCCTGGGGCTGAGTTACAGGCAGGCAGTTGTGGGTGCTCAGTTGTGGGTGCCCTGCAGGAGCAGTGAGAGAGTGCTCTTACCTGCTGAGCTGTCTCTCCACATTTGTTTTGAATTCAAAGGGAGGTTTTTGAAGAATTTCTGTAGGAATAATGTTAAAAACTCAGCAGTTCTTCCCAAGAAAATTTCTACTCCTTTAATTTTGGTCATTTTGTTGTTGTTGTTTTTCCTTTGTGACCCAGACTCAGCTCTCTTGTTCTGGCTCCAGTGCTCAAACTCCTCAGCTTCCCAGATAATTGGAACCTACTGCTGCTTGTTTCCACACATTTGGCTTTTTTTAAAAACTTATTTATTTTCGTTTCTGTCTGCATGTACACCTGGATGTCAGAAGAGGGTATTAGATGCCAGTATAGACTGGTTGTGAGCCACCATGTGGTTGCTGGGAATTGAACTCAGGACCTCTGGAAGAGCAGCCAGTGCTCTTAACCGCTGAGCCGTCTCTCCAGCCCCACATCTAACATTAAGAGTCTGTGTTCTCCATGTGGCCGAATCTGTCTGTTCCATATATTCTCTTCTGTAGAGGTTAATTCAAAACTTTTCTCAGTATATGGTTGTTTCTTCTTAAACCCATGCTCCCATCAGGTAGAGTGACTTTGCACTTTAGAATTCTTCTTTGGTAAGCAAGGCATTGTGGCATAGGCCTGTAATCCCAAGACCAAGAACCTGGGCCAGGTTCCTAAGGGTTTGAAACTTATCTGGTCTGCATGGTGTTCAACCAAACCAAAAGCAGGCAACAAACGGATTCTCTTGCTGCTGCTTTCTCATCGTGCCAGGGTGAATGATCGAATGAAGGAGCATTTACAGAGCCTTCCATAGAGAAGCAAGTCTTCACTTTGATGTGTCACAGTGTTGAAGACAGATTGCAGAATGAAATGTGTGTGAGGTGTTTTTCCTCAGCACCAAATTCCAAGTGAAGAGAGTTCTAGAAATCAGTGCTCGCTTAACAGTGAGAAAATGAGACAGATGTGGTTCAGAAGCAGATGGGTGCACACTTGATGCCCTTTATCCAGAGCAGAGTTTTTAGTGTCGAACACGTGTGCTTGTGTGAATTTATGTGCCCCACAAGCATGCAGGGTCCTGTGGAGCAGAAGTCTAGAGTGCATCCCTTGGCACTAGAATCACACACACTTGAGAGCTTCCATGTACATGGTGAGAATTAAACCAGTCTTTCGCAAGAGCAGTCGTTGCTCTTAAGGACTGAGCCATCTCTCCGGCCCTTTTAAGACTATTTCATGTGATGTCTTTTTGTGATCTTGAAGGGCGGGCAGTACATGCATGTGGTGCACAGACATGCATGCAGGCAAACACCTACACTTCTAACCTTATTGTTGGGCGGTAGTGGCACATGTTTTTAATCCCAGAACTTGGGAGGCAGAGGCAGGTGGATCTCTTTGCATTTGAGGCCAGCCTGGTCCACAGAGTGAGTTCTTGGACAGTCAGAACTACAGAGAAACCCTGTCTCGAAAAACAAACAAATCCAAAAACCTTATCTTAAGATAGTTTCATGTAACCCAGGCTGGCTTCTCTTTTTTTTTTTTTTTGGTTTTTCGAGACAGGGTTTCTCTGCATAGTCCTGGCTGTCCTGGAACTTGCTCTGTAGACCAGGCTGGCCTCGAACTCAGAAATCTGCCTGCCTCTGCCTCCCAAGTGCGAGGATTAAAGGCGTGCGCCACCACCGCCTGGCACCAGGCTGGCTTCTTCTGATGTTCTCACCACCTCCTCTAGAGTGCTTGGGATTACATGTTCTTACCATATTTAGCCTTGAAGTTGTGCATTCCACGTGTTTGAAATTATTATGTATTTGAATCAGAGTAGTACTCTAGACCATCTTTCATGTGTTGGCGCACCTCACATCTTGTTTCTTCTTCAAGGAAAAAATGGAATTGGGGATTGAAAAGAGAAAGATTGGGAGTGGGGAGGTGGCTTAGTGGGAAAGGGGGTTGCTGTGTAAGCATTGGGACCTGAGTTTGCATCCCAGCACCTGGAGAAAAGCTGGACATAGGTGGACGAACGTCTGTGACTCCAGCACTGCAGAAGGTGCAGAGCAGCCGAGGAAGACACCCTAGGTCGACTGACAGCATGTGGGCGTGTGCACACAACACACACCACAGAAGACTGCGGAAGGGTGATTTCTACCTTCAGTCTGTGTAAGTCTTATAAAACCAATACCTTGCTAGGTACAGTAACTGTTTTTCTTGATTTACCATAGATAATCCGTGTCCAATCCCCTGATGGAGTGAAGAGGATCACAGCAACAAAGAGAGAAACAGCTGCAACATTTCTGAAAAAGGTACCTGTGACATTGATCTGGGTCTTGTTCTCTCCAGGGTTCCTGTCCTGCCTTTTCCTGTTTCCTTTTTGACTTCCACCACCAGGCTGACACTCATGGCGTTTTCACTGTGTGACTGGACTGGATAGCTGCTGGATCATTGTCATGGGCAGGGAGGCAGAGAAGGAAAGGGGACAGACAGGCGGAGTCAGAAAGGTAGACAGAGCCTCACTCTGTAAGCTGACCTGGTGCTCTAAGTAATCCTCCTGCTTAAGCTTCCTGAGTGCTGCTGGGATTGCGAGTATGACCCCCATGCTGAACTCTGCATCAGGTGTTTAATCACAGTTAGTGTCTACAGACCACAGGAAGATTAACATTGCACTTTGCAAGGGTAATTTTTAAGAAGGAAAATTTGGAGTCGAGTGTGGTGCTAACGCCTGTGTCTTGTCTCGAGAGACTGGAATGAGAAAGGTTTAAGGCCTGTGTAGGCAATGTAGTGAGCTTGCAGACCAGCTGGGTCCATGGAGTAAGACCCCTCTCACCCCGCCCCCCCCAACACACAGAGCAAGGACCACAGGGAATTGTAATAAAATTTTTTTTTTTAGAATGATCCATTCTATTTATTTGCTTTTGTTTGGTTTGTTTTGAGACAAGGTCTCTGTATAACCCTGGCTATCCTGGAACTCACTGTAGACCAGGCTGGCTTCAAACTCACAGAGATCTGCCTGCCTCTGCCTCTGCCTCCCGAGTACTGAGATTAAAGGTGTGCAGCGCCGCCACACTTAGCTCATTGTTTTTTATTAATTTGAGATGGTGTCTCACTGCTCAGTGCTGACCGGCTGGGAACTGCCTTTGTAGACCAGGCTGGCCTCACAGGCTGGTCTTGAATTTAGAAAGGTCTGTCTGCCTCAGCCTTCTGATTTATTTTTATTTTGGGTATATGAGTATTTTGCTTGTATCTATGTCTGTACGTGATGACCAAAAGCGGGTGTTGGCGTCTTCTGAACTGGAGTTACAGGTGGTGTGGTAACTGGTCCAGGTCTCTGCAACAGGATGGACTTTTAACAGCTGGCCCATCACGCCATCCCTGCCCCTCCTCCCCCCCCCCCCCAATATTTTTTATTTTTTAACTAATTTATTTTTAATGTGTATGGGTGCTTTCTTTCGTGTGTTGCCAGGTCTGTAGACATTTGCCTGCATGGCTGTTTATTAACTGGAACAAAGGGCAGTTCTGGCAGCTTTGCCATTTTTTAGGTTTGCGGATGAGGATGTGTGCACCGTATACGTAAGTGCAGTGCCTGTGGAGGCCAGCAGGGGGCCAGAGGCCCTGGAACTGAGTTACGGGTGCGTGGGAGCTGCCTCCTAAGTGGAATTGAACCTGGGTCCTTTAGAAGAGCAGCCTTTGCTCTTAGCCACTGAGCCATCTCTTTAGGCTACCCCTTCCTTCCCTAGTTCTTTTTTAGAGAATTTAAAGCCACATGTTTATGACTCTGTACGTAAGGGAGTAATGGAGAGAGCTGAGTCAGACCTAAGGAGAATAACTTCTGTTTTATACTTTACCCCAGGTCAACCGATCGTGACCCTCATTTCTTTCGTCCTTGTCAGTATGGAAGTAATATAATTCCCAGCTTTCTTTGCTGTTAGCTGCATTTTATAACCAGGTACACAGTGTTATTCTTGAGGCTTTTTTTTGGTGAGGTATTTCAAATGCCAGAAGCAATCTTACTGATAACTCTTCAAATCTAAAACACAATGGAGTTTCCAAAGAAATCTCACTATGTATACCTAGGAAACTATTTGTCATTAGCGTTTTATTTTGTGCTTCAGTGCTTTTTGAAAGTTATTTGGAAAGCATTTTAATTGTACATCATTCTCACTCATATATAAGAAGGAAAAACTTCAGTGAAATTAACAGGATAGGATCTGAACAGCTTTCTGCTTACAGGGTCTAGCCTGCTCAGTTAGTGTCTGTCCAGGTCCTGTCGCAAAGGATTCTCCTCTGCCAGTGTCAAGATGCCAACACCCAAGCACCCAGGCTGCTCTTTCCATGCTAACTAGAGAACTCAGCCTCTAGCTTCCCCCGTCTGTCACTCATTAATTGACTTGTTGGTGGGATAGTGAGCTATGCCATTGGGAGTGACAAGTTCACACAAGCCTAGGCAGATTGTCAGTTTGGATGACCACTGGGCCTATGAGACCATGCTGTTTACAAGTATATCCTGTTCAAGATGCATTATGTGGCCATCTTTAATTTACTTTTTGTTTTTATTTCTTACTAGACAGTGTGTTATGGGTGTGGTTCTCTGTTATCACAAGCAGCTTTACATCTATGGGATTAGGTGGTATTTTTCTCTTTTCTTCTGTTTCTACATATTTCATTCCATTACATTTTTCATTCCATGTTAAGTTTCTTGTATACTTGCATTGCTGTGAAACATGTCTTTAGATCATTGTGTATGTCTGAAATCTGTTCTCCCTCGAAAAACTTCCCTGCAGCCCTGGTCACCACCATTCTGTTTTTTCTTCCCACTAAAATGTTGAGTTTCACTACTTTAGATGTCTCTTATAAGAGGGACTATATTTTGTGTGTGTGGTTGAAGTCCCAATAAATGGCCTTTTTTTAAAAATTATTTATCTTATGTATATGAGTATACTGTAGCTGTCTTCAGCCACACCAGAAGGGGGCATCAGATCCCATTACAGATGGCTGTGAGCCACCATGTGGTTGCTGGGAATTGAACTCAGGACCTCTGGAAGAGCAGTCAGCGCTTTTAACTGCTGAGCCATCTCTCCAGCCCATAAATGGTCTTTAATACAGCCTCCTTCTACCCTTATGAACTTGCTTGAAAAGCAGATCTTAGCCCTGTAAATGTTGTTTGAGTAGGATGACCTGTGCTAAGTAGGCTTTTTAAAAATACGGCTTTATGCTCTGTAAGTAAATTAATGTTGGCATGTGAGATTGTTTATGTTGAAAATAACTCGCCGGGGCAGTGGTGGCGCATGCCTGTAATCCCAGCCGATTACTCAGAGAGGCAGAGGCAGGCAGATTTCTGAGTTTGAGGCCAGCTTGGTCTACAGACTGAGTTCCAGGACAGCCAGGGCTACACAGAGAAACCCTGTCTCCAAAACAAAAACAACAACAAAAAACAAAAACAAAAAACAAAAAAGAAAACAAAAAACCCCCCAAAAAAAGATAATAACTCAGAGACCAGCACTTGGGAAGTGCAGGTAGGAGGATCAGGAGCTCAAGGCCAGCCTTAGCTGCATTCTGAGTTTGAAGCTAGCCAGAACTATTTGAGACCTGTGTCACTGTTGCCTCTACTCCAGCCAGAAAAGAAGATGATGCCAGCTTATGGAATCTTAGTGATTCGTACATTTGAGACCTTTCATTTCAAGGTCTCACTGTTGGGTTTTTAGAGCCTAGAACCTCTAGAGCTCCGCATATAGGATGTTTAATATCTGTTGAGTTAAATGACTAAGAGGTCCCATAGCACGAAATCTGATGATCTGCCTCCCTCCCTGCTTACCTGTTTTTCCTTCCTTTCTCCTCCTTTCTTTTCCCTTTGTTTGTTTTGTGTCAGGTCATCAGGGTCTCATGCATATAGTCCAGAACTCTCTGTGCTGCTGAGACTAGCCTTGAACTCTGTACTCCATCTTCCCAGCGTTAAAATCACAGGAGTGTGCCACTGTGCCCAACTGACACTTCATTTTAAAAACATTTAAGAATATTTTGCTTATTTATGTGTTGGGGTGGATGGTGGTGACATTCATGCCATGGCACAGATGGGAAGTCAGAGGACAGCTTGCAAGAGTCAGTTCTCTTGACCTCCTGTGGGTCCAGGGTCAAGTGTGGTCATCGGGCTTGGGCTTGACAGCGGGCACTGGCTTCTGAGACTCGCTTGAGGCATCCTGCACTCCATTTTCTCTCTGTGGGGAGGTTTATGATTAGAATTGGGTTCTCACTATTGTCTCAAAAGTAGCAATTAACACAATGGCCTCGACTCTGTTAGTTTCAACATTTTTATTATTTATACAGGACCTTTGGCTTCCTACAAACCACTTACTGAATTGACATTGGTATGATCAATACAGTTTTTCTCAAGTGAAATGACAAGGAATGCGTACGTCTGATGAGATTTCCTAACATTACCAAGTGTTCTTCCCATGGTCTTGGCAGCCTGTGGCATGTGATGCTTGGATGTTTCATTACATTTCTGTCGTTTGGGGCTTGTAGGTTGCAAAGGAGTTTGGCTTCCAAAACAACGGCTTCTCAGTTTACATCAATAGAAACAAGACTGGAGAGATAACAGCATCGTCCAGCAAATCCCTCCATTTGCTAAAAATCAAGTAAGTGTCCAGCCTGTGGAAGGCAGGCAGTAAGAGGAACCAGCCGCAGTGCCCTACCTGAGGGCCTGGATTCCTCTTACCTCTGGGTGACAGTGAGTGTAGGCTCACCAGCTCTGTTCACTGCTCGCACACAGGGACTGTGCTACTTAGCTGGCGTGCAGCTAGCTCTGCTCACGGCTCGCACACGGGGACTGTGCTACTTAGCTGGCGTGCAACTAGCTCTGCTCACTGCTCGCACACAGGGACTGTGCTACTTAGCTGGCGTGCAACCAGCTCTGTTCACTGCTCGCACATGGGGACTGTGCTACTTAGCTGGCGTGCAACTAGCTCTGTTCACTGCTCGCACACAGGGACTGTGCTACTTAGCTGGCGTGCAACCAGCTCTGCTCACTGCTCGCACACGGGGACTGTGCTACTTAGCTGGCGTGCAGCTAGCTCTGCTCACGTCTCGCACACGGGGACTGTGCTACTTAGCTGGCGTGCAACTAGCTCTGCTCACTGCTCGCACACGGGGACTGTGCTACTTAGCTGGCGTGCAACCAGCTCTGTTCACTGCTCGCACACGGGGACTGTGCTACTTAGCTGGCGTGCAACCAGCTCTGCTCACTGCTCGCACACGGGGACTGTGCTACTTAGCTGGCGTGCAGCTAGCTCTGCTCACGGCTCGCACACGGGGACTGTGCTACTTAGCTGGCGTGCAGCTAGCTCTGCTCACGGCTCGCACACGGGGACTGTGCTACTTAGCTGGCGTGCAGCTAGCTCTGTTCACGGATCGCACACGGGGACTGTGCTACTTAGCTGGTGTGCAGCTAGCTCTGCTCACGGCTCGCACACGGGGACTGTGCTACTTAGCTGGCGTGCAACCAGCTCTGCTCACGGCTCGCACACGGGGACTGTGCTACTTAGCTGGCGTGCAGCTAGCTCTGTTCACGGCTCGCACACGGGGACTGTGCTACTTAGCTGGCGTGCAGCAGTCATGCTAGGCCAGCGGTTACTGTTGAGCAGCTTTGGCTGCAATTCTGGGATGGAGCAAAGTCCTGGGTCCATGTCTGAAGTAGGGCCAATGTCTTGTCTGGAGAGGAGGACAGGAGCACAGTTGTTTGGGAAAAAGATGCCATCATGCCAGCCCTGCTGACTAAGAAGATAGGTGAGGTATGGTGGTCCATTTTCACTTGTGTGTGTCAGTGGGGCTTCGGCAAATGCCCCTTATACGCTGCCCGTGGTTGTGGCGTTCCTGTTACTCAGTCATGCAGCAGTTCGTGAGTGCAGGGAGAGTGGTTGTAACATGATGGAGCCTGCAGAGTGGAAGATGTTTGCTGTGTGGCTTTATAGACCAGCTTGTTCACCCTTCTATAAACTGGGCACCTGCATTCGGCAGTCTTTGTGTTTTAGATATATTTATTTTATGTGTATGAGTGTTTTACTTGCACGTATGGTTCAGTCTGTAGGCATTTGTTTGCACGCCTGGTTACTAGATAGACCAGTAGACTATTCTGGTAGTTTTCACTTTTGAGTTTATAGATTAGGATGTTTGGGGAACAACATATGTAGTGACTGATGATACACTTTGTTTAAAGATTTGGCACTTGTCTATCCCTGTAACTAGTTTGTGCCTTTCGTTATTGTTAATTGTGACCATTTCCAGCAGGGTGGCGAAAGTCATATTTTCTTTGAGCTTTAAGAGGGTTTGATCAATGTGTGTTATTTATTTTGGGGTAAGGTATTTGTGGGTCAGTAGATCAGGTTGGCCTTTAGGTTGGTATGGAGCTGGAACCTCGAGAAATCAACCATTTCTTTAAAAACAATTTGTATAGGCAGCACACACCTTTAATCTCAGCACATAGGAGGCAGAGGCCGGCAGTTATCTGTGAGTTTGAGGCCAGTCTGGTCTCCATAGTGAGATCCAGGACAGCCAGAGCTACATAGTGAGACCCTGTCTGAAAACAAGAATTTATTACATTTCATTTGTGTGTGTGTGTTCATGTGCACACATGTGCTTGCTCTCCAGTGAAGAGGACAACTTTGGGGATTTAATTCTCTCCTTTGGACCCTGGGGATGGAATTCAGGTTGTTGGGCTTCTCAGTAGGCACCTTGTCCACTGAGCCATCTCACTGGCTTCCTGATCAAGTCATTTCTCAGGAGTGTTACAGAAATTGACTGTGAGCCTTGGGAAGTTTCTTTTCCTCACTGGGCCCTGTCATCATTGTAACAGTACTTTTTCCACATGGATGTAGGGAGCCTGTGTATGCTAAGATACCGTGAACATTTAAACAGTGGCTGTGGTTTTTTCCGTACAATTTCTTTTTTTTTTTTAATTTGTGTGAGTGTGTGCGTGTGTGTGTGTGCACGCTCACGTGCATGTTATAGGTGGTTGTGGGCTGTCTGATGTAAGATGCTGGCAATTAAACTCATGTCCCTCATAAACTCAAGCAGTAGGAGCTTCAACTGCTGAGCCATCTTTCCAGCCTGGTCTGTGGCTTTTGTAGCTGGGGTTGGTTCAGGGGATTGAAGTTTGCACATATGCTGAGCAAGTGTTCAGCTGCCAGGCTAAAGTCTAGTTTGTTTCGTTTTGCAACAGGGTTTTCCCGCCACTTAAATTAGCCTTGAACTCATTGTTCTGCCCCCTTCCTCCTAAGTGCCGGGATCACAGGGGTGTTTAGAAACTGTTCTCATGAGTAGATAGAGAAAAGAAGTTGAATTGAACCGGCTGTACTCAGAACTTACTGTTGGAGGCAGGATGATTGCAAATTTGAGGCCATCCTGGGCTACAGATCAAGGCCTTGTCAAAGAAGAGAAGAGAAAGCAAGTACCAAGAGCCGTTTTCAGATAAACCTTGTGGATTGCTTTGTTGCTGTTGTAGTGACAGTAAGAGAACAGAAGGCGTTTGAAACATCTCTCTCAAGGCTACATTAGACAGCATTTTTGTTGTTATTTTGCGACAGGGTCTTACTATGTTATCCTACTTGCCGGAACTCTCTGTATCATCCAGGCTGGCCTGAAACTTTCACCCTGCCTCCTTTGTGTTAGGATTAGAAACCTGTGCTATTCTGATTGGGTTTAGATTGTATGTTTTAATGATAGATTTACCTAGACATTAGCAGTTTATTTCCTTACTGTCTTAGAGGATCAAGATCCAAGTGCCATCAAGGTATGAAGTATTTCTCATTGGCATGTGGAAAGCTTTCTTACTGTCCTCATATGGCCTCTGTGTCTAGAGAATACACCATAATACCGTTGGAATTGAAAGTAACTAAAACTTAATTTTACTTGTGTTTTTTATTTTTTTATTTTTATTTTTATTTATTATATGTAAGTACACTGTAGGTGTCTTCAGACGCCCCAGAAAAGGGTGTCAGATCTTGTTACAGATGGTTGTGAGCCACCATGTGGTTGCTGGGATTTGAACTCAGGACCTTCAGAAGAGGAGTCAGTGCTCTTAACCACTGAGCCATCTCTCCAGCCCCTTTACTTGTGCTTTTAAGAGTGGTATTTATTTTTTTGTTGAAACTCTGTGTAGATCTCACTCTTCTGTCTTGTAGTTTCATTATTGTTGCTCAGTAATGAAATCTATTTCTGTCATTCCTCTTTAGGGTGTGCGTGTGCGTGCACGTGTGTGTGCGTGCGCCTGTGTTGTGGGTTGTGATTTTCCTGTTTCTTTTGTTTGTGACTGACAACGTGACTCAGTGGCTGTAGCGTGCCTGATTCTCTGGTTTATTCTCAGCACCCCTTTATTGCAGGAACACATTGTCCTAGGGCTCTGCAGTTTTTCCGTTGACTTTGCCTGGGTGTTTTGCTTGGTTGGTTTGTACTTGGTGTGTGCTCTATTGGTAGATTTCCCTTCAACAAACTTACTTCACCTCTTTGCTTTTGGGACAGAGTCTTCCTATGTAGCCTTTGGTGTCCGTGAACATAACAGTAATCCTCCTGCCTTAGCCTTTCAAGATCTGGAATTAGAGATGTCAGGGTAGGCCCAGCTCATGTTTTCACTTTAAAATATTTTTATTTGAGCCAGGTCATGGTGACATATTCCTTTATTTCCAGCCCCTGTGAGACAGGGGCAAGTGGATCTTTGAGTTCAAGGCCAGCCTTGTCTACAAAGCATGTTCCAGGACAGCCAGGGATATACAGAGAGACCCTGTTTTGAACCTACACATTTAGCTCTGTGGTAGAACATGTGCCTAGAATGTGTAAGACCCTGAGTTCCATCCCCAGCAATATCACCACTAAAAAGATGTACATATATGATTCCTTTTCAATTGACTGGAAATTAGTCAAAACCCTCAACATAGAACTAAAAGGACAGGTGAAGTAATTTAGTTTGGCTTTTCAGAACACCCACGTATAAGCCAGGAACAGGTACAAATAATAATAACAACAATAGTAGCAGTAGTAACAAATACTTCAAAAAAAAATTAAAGTAGGCCAGATTTAGTTGGTATATGCCTTTAAGCACTCAGGAAGCAGAGGCAGGTAGGTCAAAGCTAGTTTGTCTATATTGCAAGTGCCAGGCTATCCTGGTTACATAGTGAGACCCTATCTTTAAAAAATAAATAAATAAGTAAGTAGGGGCTTGTATGATGGATGACTCAGCAAGTAAAAGTGATGTCAGCAAGCCTGGCAAGCTGAGTTAAGTCTCTGGGACATGCATGTAGGAGAGAACTGATTCCCACTCACTATCTTCTGACCTCCACCCCTGTGCTGTGCCAGGCAGGTATGTGCACACACACAATAAAACAAGTAAATATATGAACATATTGAGAATAATAAATGTGGTACATAAGATTTGTATATAATTACTGGGATTGGGGATTCAGTTCAGTGGTGGGTGGACATGTGCCTAACGTGTGAGACCCTGAAAAAAGTACAGATGTATGTGGGTGGTGGTGTTTTGGTATGAGTATGCTGTGTTGGTCACCCTTCCATTACTGTGACAAAATAAATACTTGAGAAAACAGAGGGAGGAAAGATTATTTTGGTTTAGTTTCAGTCCACAGTGACTTGGCTCCATTGCCTCTGGAGTGCCAAAGCAGACATTATGGGAGCTTGTATTGGAGCCAAATCAGATACAGATGGAGCCTAAGTCGGACAGGGGACGAAACATAAGACCGAGTATGGTCTCCTTACCGTGCACAGCGCAGACTTTACTCATCATGTTTTTTCTAATCTTTACTAATTGTAAGCTAGTTCTCATTACCCAGCCTCCATTCCTCTTCTCAGAGTCTGGGGACTACTATGCAATCCTCAACTTCTGTGACATAAGCTTTGCTGTATGTATGTATATGTATGTACGTATGTATGAACATATGTACGTATTTGGAGATGGTATCTCTACATAGTCCTGGCTGTCCTTCCTGTATAGACCAGGCTGGTCTCAGATTCACAGAGATCCACCTGCCTTTGCCTCCCAAGTGCTGGAATTAAAGGTGTGCACCACTATACCTCGCCTATGAGATAAACTTTTCAATCTTTGAGATGCGGAGTGAGTCAAGGGATTCAGAGTCGCTCCTCCAGTCTGGGGTGGATTGACTGATAGCCAGCCGCCCTGGTCTCACCTGAGCTAGCACCCTTTACTCAATCCTGTGACACTGCATGTCTTGAGCCATTGTTGTCTTGTGTGCTCTGACACACGTGATCTTGAGAGGCTGAGGCAGGAGGATGTGGGTTTGAGACCCTCCCTTCCTCCCACCTTGTAGGTTGTGTTCACAGCTGCTTGCTTTGCTCTGGACTCCATGCTTTCCATGCTGAATGTGGAGACCTGATTGGGCAGCGTGACTGCTGGGGTTACTCCCTTGCCTGGTTGTCTAGAGTATCTGTTTTCACTCCTCATATTGTTTTATTTGTTGAGTTGGACTCCTGCTTCAGACTACAGGTGTCTGTATTACTTTGACTTTTAAATATCCTATTTTTTTCCAGTACTGGTATCAATTTGCAGTATTGTTATAAACAATGGGTAAGCGCTCTACCACTGAGCTGTATCTCCAGGTCTCTCCTCCTCATTTTTGAACTTTATTTTGAGACAGTCTTTCTGTGTTGCCCAGGCTAGCTTTGGACTTGCCTTCTGTCTCCTGAGTAGTTATTTTACAGGCCTGAACACGAGGCCTAACCAAAGCATTATTTGATTCCCTTTCATTGGGACAATTGATGTCTAGCGCTTCAAAGTGCCAGGCTACTCCTAGCTTTTTCCTGGAAGGGTTCTGTCCCATTCTCTGGAGTTTGTGTTTGTGTCCTGTGACTCCAGCGTTTGAGCGGTAGGCTTGCCTTTCTCTCTCAGCACTTACTCCGTCAGTTCTTGCTTGTGTAAATGTATTTCCTTGTAATTTTTGGTTTTTGTTGGGGGAAGTGTGAGTTAGTGTGGCTTCTAAGAGGATCTCTTTGATCCAAGTTGTTTTTAGTGGCATTTGCTCGTGTAAGCACAAGGGGGTGCTGTGGAGCTGCGTTCTTTTCTGGTTTTGGTCTTCCAGCTCCCAGAAGCAGCCCAGGTCCCATAGATAAGTGCCTGATAGAGTCTTAGAGGTGACTTTTCAGTGCAGGGCATCGGTGGAAGCAGACTCAGAGTTGCTTCTTGGTTCCCATTCTGGGTTCCTGGATTCTCTCAGGAGTTCTGATTTCCCTGAGTCATCTGGGTTGGTTTTTGGTTTGGTTTGGGTTTTTTTTTTTTTTTTTTTTTTTTGGTTTTTCGAGACAAGGGTTTCTCTGTATCCCTGGCTGTCCTGGAACTCACTCTGTAGACCAGGCTGGCCTCAAACTCAAAAATCCGCTTGCCTCTGCCTCCCAAGTGCTGGGATTACAGGCCTGCGCCACCACTGCCCGGCAGGTTTTTTTTTTAAAAGACATTCTCACAGTACCCATGCCGGCCTCGCATGTGATGCCTGGCTAAGGCTGGCCTTGGGTTTGTAACTGCTTGCTCTCACCTTCCCGAGTGCTGGGATGACAGGCCTGCGCCATCAAGTCTGGCTAATCCCTTGGTTACGTAGGAGTTCCAGGCTCAGCAGGCTAATGTGGGCAGGAAGCTCAAAGAGTCACCTGTTGCCCAGTGAACACTGCTATCTCTGAGCCTCAAGTTCCTGATCCTGGCCTTGGTCGAGGGACAGCTGTGTCCTCTGCTGTTCTTAATGACGTCACTGCGAGCTTTGGAAGGCCTGGGTGTTTTTACCTTTAGAGCTCAGCAGTGTTTTTACAGTGCATTTGCTAAAATTGATCCAGTGTCTGAGTCAAGTATTTTATAGTTAGAGGATGTTTAGAAATATTTAATCCAGTGCTAGACGCGGAAGTTCTGGTTACAGTCTGTCAGCTTTATTGCCTATGAATTATAGGGGATAAGGAGGCGAGAGCCGCGCTTGAGAGCTGCAGCCCTGCTCCTGGGAGGCTCCGTGTCTGTCGGTGCTTGTACTTGCAGACATTGTTCTTCTTTGGTTTGCTGTTCAGCACTGGAACAGTTGTTCTCTCAGCTTTTCTTGTGACAGCACGAAAGTTTGCCAAATGATCCGTCTCCTCCTGTCTTCAAAGGCTGGAGCTGATTTAGTGCCATGAGACACCCTGGTCAGGCACGACCCACAATGGTTCTGTGAATAGCTTCAGAGAGGAAACGTTCTTTAGTCACAAATCCTGTCAAGTCAGAGCAGAGCAAGCAGAATTGTGGCAGCTCTTTCCGAAAGCAGGCCTTCTGCAGGCTCGGAGCAGGAAGGCTGTGCCTGGGAGTCTGTCCTATCAGAGAGAGTGTCGGCATCTGCTTGAGGGTGTGTTCTTCACAGGGGCAGAGACCAGCAGACTTGCCCCTGTAGTGTGGTGACCCTCTGCCTCCGGGGGATGTTAAGCCAGATGTGGTAGCATACATCTGTAATCCTAACACCCGGTAAGTAGAGGCAGAAGGATTTCGAGTTTGAGACCAGCCCAGGCTACATAGTGAGATGTGGAGTTTTTTGTTTTTTAAATCAGTCTGTGTTTTGGGTAGGATTTTTATTGCTGTGATAAAACACCACTACCAAAAGCTGCTTGGGGAGGAGGAAAGGGCTGATTTGGCTTGTACATCCTGGGTCAAGTCGTCTGGGAGAGCAGCGCAGGGAGTGAGGTAAAGGCCCCGGAGGACGCCCGCTCATTCTTCCTGGTTCACTCAGCCTGCTTTCTTAAACGCCGCGCACACCTGACCAGGGGTAGCACTCCACCAGTGGACTGGGCCCTTCAGTACGGAAGAGACTATCCACAGCCGGCCTGCAGGCTGTCTGCCTACCAGGCTTTCAGGCTTTCTGTTGGCTCCTCTGTCGTATGCTTCAGCCTGACAAGCAATGAACCAAACCAAAACCCACCAACAGGACAGTCGGGGTTAGCCTGGGAACGTGTTGATCATGGTGTCTCTTGGAGGCCTGTAGATGAGCAGACCAAGATGTGAGATTCCCTGTAGATCAGTGGTTGCATCATCTGTGTCACCTCATCCAGTCTAGGACTTGTGTGGGGCCAACTAGATGGATGGAGAGCCGACTGTGGCCTGAGAGTTACGTGGGTTAGGTAGATTGCTGTGGATGGAGAGCTCAACACAGGCCAGAGGGCCAAAGGCAGAGAAGGAGCCGGAGGGCTGTCCTCGAGGCCCAGGTGAGCACAAGCTGTGTTAACACATGCAGTCAGATGGCTACATGTGCTTCATAGCTTTTAGAATATTGGTAAGAGAAGTTAAATTTCAGAGGGTGTGCGCTGATATGTATAATGCCAGGAGAGAAAGACTTCTGTTGTCCTAAAATCAGGAGCTTCTTCCCTATGTAGGCCTTTAAATGGCGGCATTTGTTCTTTGAAGCTGTCAGGGTCCACACCAAACTTGGTGGTTTGGATTTGGGGGAGTATGGCATTGTGACATTTTGTCCTTTGAACAGGCATGGCGATTTGTTGTTCCTGTTTCCCTCAAGCCTTGCTGGACCCTCGTCTGAGATGGAAACATCGACCTCAGTAGGGTTAAAGGCCTTTGGTGCTCCTAATGTGGTTGAAGATGAGATCGATCAATACCTCAGCAAGCAGGATGGGAAGATTTATAGGAGCCGAGACCCACAGCTGTAAGTGCTCCATAGGGCTCCTGCCAGGGAAGCTTTTAATGGGTCATTAAATCCAATATAAGAGCTGGGCGTGGTAGTGACTTTAGTAATCTTAGCCCTTAGGGGCAAAAGCAGGAAGACTGTTGCAAGTTCAAGGTCAGCCTGGTTTACATAATGAACTCAGGCTAGCTCATGAGTTCTCTCTCAAAAATAAAATAAAATAAAATAAACATGTTCCATGTTAGTAAGTATTTGATAAAGGTGAAAAATCTGAGTCTGGCCACCTTTTATCACCTTATTTTACTGCATGTTATACAACTTTTTAGTAGATATACCTTTAAAATAGATTCCACATAAAATGTTTAGGAGTATGTGAATACTAAGAAACTCAAAAGGTGTCTAGAGACAGGTAGGGTCTATTTTGATGCCTCTTGAGATGCGTGGCTCTTGGCTCCCACAGAGGTAGGAGGAGAGGAGACTGATGGCAGTTGGTTTTTTACCAGTGTAAGGGCTGGCTCTGACCTTAGGAGCAATGGAATGACTCCGGGTGCCCTCCGGTGAGTCTGGTCCCCAGATCCGCTCCTGGATATTCACTTCGTATCGGGTTATGTAACATGCCAGTGTATGTGCGTTCCTTTATTTTAGGATTTTTTGCAATTTTTTTTTTTTAGAGAAATCAGTTAGGGATTGGTGAGATGGCTCAGCAGTTGAGAGTGCTTGCTGTTCTCGCAGAGGACTCAGGTTTGATTCTCAGTATCTCTGTGGTGGTTTGCAATTGTCTGACCTCTGCACCAGGCACATAGTGTGAGGGCATGCATAAAGCCAAAACACCCATACACATAAAATAAAATTGAAAAGTAAGACAGAGAAACCAGTCAGAAACATGATCTACACTCAGATGTGAAATTATGTACGTGGAGGCTGTTTGTCTCTGCAGTAGGTCTCTATTTTTTAAAGTGTATCATCGTGTAAATGCTATAAGGTGCTGACACTGGGATACTGGTTCTAAATGCTACATCAGCAACTTTTATGTCAGATGGAGTAGCCGGCAGTGCCGCTCAGCTGCAGGACGGGAGCCTGGAGGCTCCTGTTGGTGTTTCTTCCAAGGGACTCACTATAGTCTGGGCTTTCTTGGTCCTTTAGAGCTGCTCACATAGATGTTAATTCTGCTCTTCAGAAATAAGCCCGACTCCAAGGGATGGAGGAAGCACATATTTTCTTTCTTTTCCCTTTTGTTTTGTTTTGTTTTATTTGAGACAGAGTTTCTTCTGTGCAGCCTGGCTACCCTAGAACTCACTCTGTAGACCAGGCTGGCCTTGAACTCAGAAATCCGCCTGCCTCTGCCTCCCCAGTGCTGGGATCAAAGGCGTGCCCCACCACTGCAGCTTTTCGTTTTTCTCTTTTCTTTTCTTTTCTTTTCTTTTTTCTTTTCTTTTTTCTTTCCTTCCTTCCTTCCTTCCTTCCTTCCTTCCTTCCTTCCTTCCTTCCTGTCTTTCTGTCTTTCTCTAAATATTACTTTATGTATGTGATTACACTTGTTCTCTTCATTCACACCAGAAGAGGGCGTCAGATCTCAATACAGATGGTAATGAACCACCATGTGGTTGCTGGGAATTGAACTCACGACTCTGGAAGATTAGTCAGTGTTCTTAACCTCTGAGCCATCTCTCCGGTCCTCCTGCCTTTTCTTAACATTTTCATTTAGTGCGACTTTTTAAACATGCTGTTTTTCATGCTGGAGATTGAGCACAACCTTATGTGTTGTTTCTTCTTTAGTTGGTGTCCTGTGAAGTATTTAACACTGATGGAGCCATGGGTTTGATGTGTTGGTTAGGGTTTTCACTTTCCTTTTTCTTTATTTTCCTTCCCTCCCACCCCATTCCTCCTGTCCCCTCTACCCCTTTCTCATTCTCTTTGAGACAGGCTCTCCCTCTGTAGCCCTGTCAGCCAGTCTGGTCTTGAACTTGCTTGAGTCTTCCTGCCTCTGCCTCCTGAATGCTGGGTTTACAGGTTTAGGTGATCCATCCTGTAGTTTTTTTCTAATACATACTAGAATAAATAGCTATTATAGTGGGAACATTTGTTTGTGTACCGTTAACAGTGATTCTCCATTTGTAGAGAAGCACTTTGCTGAAGTGTGATGTCAGAAACATTGGGAAGTAGCCACAGAAATACTATACAGAAATACAATAACCTTTGTGTCCCCATGCTTTTCTTCTACCCTCCAGGTGCCGCCACGGACCCTTGGGCAAGTGTGTGCACTGTGTCCCACTGGAGGTGAGTTTCTGCAGAGGAGGTTTAGGCTGAGCAGTGTGGTCAGCTGCTGCTGAGAGAGCTGTCTAAGCATTTTCTTGTCCTAAACTTGGGTGTTTTGGCTTTTTAAAGATTTTCTCTATTGTCTTGGGCCTTTTATTCCCAGTAGTACAAATGGCACAAAGAATCTGAGTCTTATTTATGGGAGTGACCTTTTAGGGGGATTGTGAGTCGCTGAGGCATTTGTGTTGCTGTGATGAAGGGGTACATACAGATAATTCTTCTCTGACACATAGCTGGGCCTCTCCATTCCTGCTTGTGATGTTTTTGATTTACTGTGTTTGAATCTTAGGTCTCCTGTTGATCTATTTGGCTCTCTGTCTCTCTCTCTGTTTCTCTGTGTGTGTGTGTGTGTGTGTGTGTGTGTGTGTGTGTGTGTGTGTGTGTGTGACAGAGAGAGAGAGAGAGAGAGAGAGAGAGAGAATGAATGAGGGCTACCTCTGAGATGCAAGCACTGTCACTAAGCTATATCCACAGGCATTTTGTGACTTTGCAAAATCTCCTTAGGGCTTTTGTGTTTAACAGGAGTTCATTTTATCTTGAAGAAATGTGACTAGTACAAAAACCCCTTGATTCTAACCTTGAGCTAGTGAAGGCTCGGCTTAGCCTCCCTCACTGTCCCTGTGCCTTCTGGTCTGATCCCCTGCATAGTAAGATTCAGAAGTCTCATGAACCCTGGCAGAACTGTGACCATTCATTTTCTGTGTGTGGTTCGGCAGCCTTTTGATGAGGACTATCTGAACCACTTGGAGCCTCCTGTGAAGCACATGTCTTTCCATGCCTACATCCGGAAGCTGACTGGAGGGGCTGACAAGTAAGTGTCCCTGTGGCCCAGCACACAGACTCTTGATGCACTTCTGAGGATTATAGTTTACTGTCCCGGGGCATGGGGACGGAAAGGTGAGGCAGGGCAGTGCAGGAAGCAGCAGCAGTTCTAGGGCAGGGGAGGGCCTGGTGTCCCGCCGTCAGCACACGCTCAGGGAGGTGGACAAGATGTACCGCATTGCAAAGACAGGGCTCCCCCTGTGTGTCAGCTTTACTTTTACAACTGGAACACCAGTGGGTTGCGTTTTGTTCCCACAGGGGCTCTAGTTAGCAGGTCAGGCAGGAGTCAGCAGCCTCCTCCTTTCCTGAGTGCTGGTGGCGGCAGTGGCCAGAAAGGTGAACTAAGACAGGTATTGTTTGATTTTCTTAAGACAGCCCTGGCTGATAAGAGGGCGTGGTTCTTGAGTTCAAGTCAGCAGGAATTTTTTTGTTTTGTTCTGTTTTTGTTGTTGTTTTGTTTGTTTGTTTGTTAAAAATGATTGCCTGATTGTAGCTTATCTCAACCTGCCAGCATCCAAAATTACCTTTTAATTTTATTTGTTTGTTTATTTGTTTGAGCCAGAATTTCTCCGTGTAGTCCAGGCTGTCTTAGAACTCTCTTAATAGAACAGACTGGGCTCAAACTCAGAGATCTGCCTGCCTCTGCCTCCCGAGTGCTATGATTGAAGGCGTGGGCTACCACCACTGGCTAAGGCAAGGTTATCTTAACTCATCTCAAACTAGCCATTCACAAGCATCTAAGTATTTTGAATCATCATCAACACCAAAAACATAAAATTTTTGTTTACGAAAATGTCACGTGGTATAACCTAAATTTGTATACTTTTTTTGGTCAATTATTTCTTTCCTTTTTTTTTTTTAAAAGATTGATTGATTGATTGATTGATTGATTATATGTGAGTACACTGTAGCTGTCTTCAGACACCAGAAGAGGGCATCAGATCCCTTTATGGATGGTTGTGAACCACCATGTGGTTGCTGGAATTTGAACTCAGGACCTTTGGAAGAGCAGTCAGTGCTCTTAACCGCTGAGCCATCTCTCCAGCCCCCATGGTCAATTATTTCTTAATAAGGCTGGGGAACAGGCAAGAAATAAATGGGAGATTGGTGAGATGATTCCATTAGATAAAGGTATGGGCTGGAGAGATGGCTCAGTGATTAAGAGCACTGTCTGTTCTTCCAAAGGTCCTGAGTTCAAATCCCAGCAACCACATGGTGGCTCACAACCATCTGTAATGAGATCTGATGCCCTCTTCTGGTATGTCTGAAGACAGCTACAGTGTACTTACATATAATAAATAAGTACATCTTTAAAAAAAAATAATAAAGGTACTTGCTAAGCCTGATGAGCTAAGTTCAATCCCTGGCCAGAACCCACAGGAAAGTACAACTGTTGCAAGTTGACCTCTGACCTTTGCATGTGAATGCACACATATATACACATGCACACTAAATAAATGTAACAACTATAATCAAGCAAGAAAGTAGAATGGACCATTCTGTGATTGAGAAAACTGATGTCACTTATACAGAATTACTGTAGGTCAGTGGTAGGCCTGGGACACTAACTCATGGATAATCTAAGATGATGCTTTTTACTTCAGTAGATAGAACGACTATGTAACTGCTCTATGTCCTAATCAGCTTCCCTAAGAATAAGCCTGCTATACAGATGAGTAGACACTGGGCGGATACTGTCATCGGTTACTCACAGGCTGGACTTTCTCAACAGTGTTCTGGAAAACCTCATGGGTGTGGGAATGAGCCGTGTGCCCCTCCCTCTGCAGGACACTGTAGAAAGTGGGAACTCAGAACTTGTTCTAGACTGACTTTGTGCACTGCCTCGTCCCCGTCCCCAGAAGCACTGTTTGGTGGCCGTGAGCTGGCTCATGTGCTCTCTAGTCTGCCGCCTGACTCCACTGTCCTTCCGTTTAACTCGGTCTTGTTTTCCCTCAGGGGGAAGTTTGTTGCCCTGGAGAACATCAGCTGCAAGATTAAGTCAGGGTGTGAGGGACACCTCCCATGGCCAAATGGTATCTGCACCAAATGCCAGCCTAGTGCCATCACGCTGAACAGACAGGTAAGCAGCCTGTGTCCCTAAGATTGTATTTCATGACTAACAAGTGGACACTTACTTTGTGGCAAATTCTCTGGTTGGTCGGTCGGTCGGTCGGTCTGTCTGTCCATCTGTCTGTCATTCATTTACTCACTCATTCACTCATTCAATTTATATTTTTAGTTACTTTTTTATTTTGGTTTTTTTTTTTTGAGATAGGGTTTATCTGTGTAGCTCTGGCAATCCTGAACATTGTTCTAGAGGCTGGCCTGGGACTGCTTCCGCCTCCCAAGTGCTGGAATTAAAGGTCTGTGCCACCACAGCACATGCTGTGTGTCTCTGTGGGACATGTGCCTGAATAGGGCAGGAGAGGGAGTCAGAGTCCCTGAAGTTAGAGTGACAGGGAGCTGGATCCTCTGGAAGGGCAGCAAGTGCCCCCCTCACTGCTGAGTCACCTCTCTAGTTCCTCTGGAGTTTTTAGACATAATCGGCTGCCCTTCTGTGGCAGTCATACGTGAAAGATAAATATCTAGTGCTTGCAGGTGGGACCTTGAGTTTAGGTTTCATTTGGTTGGCTTGTGCAGCGGATGGATTTTTTTTAAATTTTAAATATTTTTTTTTAAATTTTAAATATTTTTATTTTACACGTATGAGTATTTCACCTGCACATACATATGTGTTACGTATGCATGTGGCCAGAAAGAGATGTTGGAAGCCCCAGAACTGCGACGATTATCGGCGGTTACAGGCCAGTGACTGCAGTGAACTGAGCCTCTGGTGCTCTAACCGAGAAACCATTGAGCCATTTCTTCAGACATTGTTGTTATTTATTCTCAAACATGGGTTTTCTAGGAGATTCTTAAATGCTCAGTGCTTGTAACTTTACCTTTAAGAATATATTACATGGAAGCTGGTAACAGGCTCCTGACAGGTTCAGAAGAGCCTGGCTGAGGCGCGCTGGCCCTGCTTGTCACTGTGGCTAATGAGAGCTGTGTTCTCCTGGCTCTGCTGGCCGTATCTAGCTTCTTGGGTCGTGAATGAGAGTCTTAGAATCTTTTTAAAAAATAATTTATTAATTTTTATTTTATGTGCACTGGCGTTTTGTCTTCATTTGTATCTGTATGGGGTACAGATCTTAGAGTTACAAACAGTTGTGAGCTGCCATGTGGTTACTGGGAATTGAACCCGGGCCCTCTGGAAGAGCAGTCAGTGTTCGTAACTGCCAAGCTATCTATCCAGTTCCAAGTCTTTGGGATCTAAATCTTCCTTAATTACTTCATTCTTATTGGAAAGCTACTTTTCAGTTTGGAATCCTCCATTTTAGGTAAAAACAGTGAGGTTAATTCCAGTTTATTGATTGATGGAATTCTTCTTTCCCTGTTCCCAGTCTCTAAAGAACAGAGCAGTTTGCCGGTTTTCTCTCCTCCCTCCCTCCCTCCCTTCCATGTTTAGAGGCAGTCTCTAACAGTTTCCAGGTAGGCGTCAAACTCAGTGCAGTCTCCGTTCTGTATCAGCCTCCTGAGTGCTGGGATTAGGGATGTGTGGGTCCTTAAGTTTGAGTTTGTTTGTTGTTTGCTTCAGGGGCTTAGACTCTAGTGCACATGCTAGGCAAGTCAGTGATCGACCACTGGCAACATGTGTGAATTACACCTCTAAGCTTGTGTAGCTGAGAACTGGGGCTGGGGCCAAGCTGAAATAAAAACAAAAGGGTGCTCAGGGTGTGGGTCAGCACTCTTGACCATGCATGGAGGAGTACAGATGTCCACACAACCATGCATGCAGGAGTACAGATGCACACACAACCATGCATGCAGGAGTACAGATGCACACACAACCATCCATGCAGGAGTACAGATGTACACACAACCATCCATGCAGGAGTACAGATGTACACACAACCATCACATAACCATGCATGCAGGAGTACAGATGGACACACATCCATGCATGCAGGAGTACAGATGCACACACAACCATGCATGCTGGAGTACAGATGGACACACATCCATGCATGCAGGAGTACAGATGGACACACATCCATGCATGCAGGAGTACAGATGTACACACAACCATGCATGCAGGAGTACAGATGTACACACAACCATGCATGCAAGAGTACAGATGTACACACAACCATCACATAACCATGCATGCAGGAGTACAGATGGACACACATCCATGCATGCAGGAGTACAGATGTACACACAACCATGCATGCAGGAGTACAGATGTACACACAACCATGCATGCAGGAGTACAGATGCACACACAACCATGCATGCAGGAGTACAGATGTATACACAGCCATGCATGCAGGAGTACAGATGTACACACAACCATGCATGCAGGAGTACAGATGTATACAGAACCATGCATGCAGGAGGACAGATGTACACACAACCATGCATGCAGGAGTACAGATGTACACACAACCATGCATGCAGGAGGACAGATGTACACACAACCATGCATGCAGGAGGACAGATGCACACACAACCATCACACAACCATGCATGCAGGAGGACAGATGGACACATGAGCCAAACACCCCTACACATAAAAACAAAGCTAAGTAAATTAAAAAAACAACTAGATAATATTTACACTAGATTGGTTCTTGAAAGACAACATTGTTTCTGATGGGGTATTTTCATTTAAGCTTTTGTTAACCTTTGTTAACTACAGAAATACAGACATGTGGACAACATCATGTTTGAGAATCACACGGTTGCTGACCGCTTCCTTGACTTCTGGAGAAAGACAGGAAACCAACATTTCGGGTACTTATATGGACGGTACACAGAGCACAAAGACATTCCCCTCGGCATCAGGGCTGAAGTGGCTGCAATTTACGAGCCTCCTCAGGTACAGAGTGCAGGGCCTGGGTGGCAGAAGGTCTGGGCTGTCTGTAAGGTGCGGTGAAGCCCCTTTCCAATGGCCTCTTTCTCCCTTAGTTTTTCCCACAGCTTTTCTCTCTCGCTGTATTGGGCACACACATATTACACACGTGTATGTGATAATTATTTCCAAAATTACTGGAGAATAAGATCACAGCCCCTCGGACTGGCCTACACACTTTTGGTAGAGTACTTGTCTGGCACTCACAAAGCTTAGGGTTCACTCCCTTCCACTTTATAATGTGTGTGGCGGCATATACCTGTAACCCCAGCATGGGAGGGTCAGAAATTCACAATAGGTGGACATTGCAGTGCCCACCTTTACTCCCAGCTCTCAGGAGGCAGAAGCAGGATCCCTGTGAGTTTGAGACCAACCTGGTCTGGAGAGCTAGCTCCAGGACAGCCAGGGCTACACATAAAAACCTGTTCTCAAAAAACAAAAAGTAAAAAAAAAAAAAGAACGTTAAGATCATCCTTAACTACCTTGCAAGTTGGAGGCCAGCCTAGCATACATGAGACCTTGAATGAAAAAAAAAGTCTGACTTCCAAAAGGAAACATATATAGGGACGGAAACCAGCCCCCCCTTTCTTTTAAAAATGTATTTGTGTCTATGTGTGTGTGTCTGGGCATGTCACGGTGCATTAGTGGAGGTCAGAGGAAACTTGCTGGCATCAGCTCTCTTTCCACCAGATGGGTTCCAGGGATCAGGCTCAGTTCATCAGACTTGTGGGCAAGTCTCACTTCAGTATTCTGGAGGTCACTGTGCACCTCTCATTCTGCTGGCTTCTTAGATCATCCATGGCCCCCTGTGACTTCGGGGCACATGTCAGGGTCTGCAGGCGTGACTGTAGGAGTACAGTGTATGGCTTCTGCAGAAGTATGTGTCATCCTTGCCTTTGTTACAAGGATTCTCTGTGTGTGGCACCCCACTTTGACGTTTTGGCATTTGTATTGAGATGTGTGAGATTGTAGAAGTCTTCTCTGTTGCTTTGTTTACAAAGAAATGGTCAGTGGTAACTGAGACCCTACAGAGAAACCCACTCATGCAGACCTTGGATTATGGAGAGCTCTCCGAAGCAAAGTGCTGCTTTTTCAGCACAGAGCCTCTGCTCAGCTTCGAAGATCTCTGCCATGGGGTGTGGCAGTTACAGTAAAGTGTTACTGAATCCCAATGTGGACGCTCAGTGCTTAGATCTAAGCACCTGGGAGGCCAATCATAGTGAATCAGAGTCCAGGCCAAATTAAAAACTGAGACGCTGTCTAAAAAAAGGCTGAATGTGGCAGCCAGCACCAGCGATGCTAGCACTGAGGAGATAGAGGCGGGGGTCGTTGCAGTTCTGAGGCCAGACATAGTCACATGACAACAGGCTATCCTAAGAAATCCTCCTGCCCCCACAGAACCAAAAATCTATACATACCCATATTTTTGTGGGAAGAACAGAAATTTGTGGCATTCCGACTGCTATCATTGTATTGATGTTCTCATGTTGGGGGTCCCAGAGGCTGGAATTCTTAACCTCTTGGGACCATGTACCCATACCAAGTCAACTCTTGCCACCTTGTTATTGGGCAGGTATTTCATATTTGCCTCCAAGGTTGGTATATGACCTATGTTCTTAAAGAATTAGTGTTTTCTAACTGGTGAATGCAACAAACATAAAGTCCATTGCTATTTTGTTATAATTTTAATAATTTACAAGGTTGTATTCCATTGAAGTCTCTTAGCCTGGGACCACTGATTTTTAGTTCTGTGACTGCTATTTTGACTTAGAGTGATACTTATTCATGATATTGCGCTACGTTTAAGTGGGGAGTAAAGATTTTAGTAAGCTCTGTCTACTTCAGGAAGTGGGTTCCTATTACCTCTTTTTTTTTTTCATTTATTTATTGGTGTGTACACAGTGGAGATCAGAATACAACTGGAGACAGTCAGTTATCTCTTTTTACCATTAGAGTTCTGGGGATAGGGATGGAGAGATGTCTCAGGGGTTAAGATGACTGTCTGCTCTTCCAGAGGTTCTGAGTTCAATTCCCAGCAGCCATATGGTGGCTTACAACCATCTGTAATGAGATCTGGTGCCCCCTTTGGCTTAGAGGCATAAATGGAGGCAGAACACTGTATACATAATAAATAAATCTTTAAAAAAAAATAAGGGAGTGTTCTGGGGATAAACTCAAGTCCTCACTACTGGTGGCTCTTAACTTGTGAGCATCGGACCACCTTGTTAGCAGTTTAAGTTGTGCATATACTAGCCAGAGCCGGAGCCTAGCAGACACTCAAGCTGAATGCTCCACGTTTTAGTGAGCAGGTTACAGTTTGAGGTGTCTGCTCATGTTCTGTAGTTAGATTATTCCTTTGGCTCAGTGTCTTGGTTGTAGAACCAAGTGTCGTCTTTATAGCAGGAGGCCATAATGCAGCAAAGTGGTTCTGGAATGTCTGCTATCTTGCAGCTGCAGTCTGCCTGCTAGCCAAGTGGTCTAGAGCAGAATTACCTATCATGGGAGTTCTGAAAGCGGCTCCATTCCCCGGGTAGAGGCAGCCTTCCTTTGGGCCATTTGTGTTTGTCGCTGTGGATAGCTTGAGCAGTGTTAAAGCTGATGGTAGGAGTGGAGGGTGTAGAGCACCACTCTTCCCAGATCTCTCTCCTAACTGTTTCCTGTCTATGGTTCCACACAGATTGGTACACAGAACAGCCTGGAGCTTCTGGAAGACCCGAAAGCTGAGGTGGTTGACGAGATTGCTGCCAAGCTTGGCCTGAGGAAGGTATGAGGCTCTGTCAGCCAGGTGGCCTTTAGGGAAACCTGGGCTCCATGCTGGGGGAAATCCAAACAGATGGAGTGGCTAAGTCTGCTCTGGGACTAAACCCTTAGCTGACAAGATCAAGTGTGGGCTCAGCCCCTTTGGAGCCTCAGTTGTGTTCATTGGTGCTAGTAGCTTTGATGGTCCCCTGACTTGGAGTGAGGTGAGACCATCTTCTCAAGTATAAATACAAAGCTGAGAGTTAGGCATATTCTATCGACCCTGTCATTGCCCCTCCCCACCTCCACTCTGCTGGCTGAGGCAGGGTGATCAAGAGTTCAAGGCTAGTCTGATACACAGAGCAAGTCTTATTCATAAAGACCCAATGGAAGGTATAAAGACACAGCTTTTCACCTTGATAGCCATAGTTCCTAAAGACAGCTGCCACGTTGCACTCTGTCGGAGAGTTTGCTGTTCATGTGGCTTGCTTTACTTGGTGCTAGTGTCCTTCCTGCATCAGCATTGGGCTTCCTGTGTAATGTAGGTCTCTGACCCCACAGTTGCCTGGGTCTCTGGGACAGTTAGCAGATGGGAGTGAGTCCTTCCAGTGCATCGCTGTGGTTTGTTCACACCCTTGACAAGTGTCCTAGGGGGAGGCTGTAGTTTGTTTTAAGACATATCCTTTTGTAGCTCACACTGGTCTAAACTTAAATCCTCCTGCCTCAGCCTCCTTCTGTGAGGACTGCAGATGGAAGCTACACCGTCCCTGCCTTATTAGGGTTTACAGGCTCATCGAACCTTGAATTTGAACACATTGTGGAAGTTGAGTACTGGCAGCTGTGTAAGTTTGGTCCTTTATTTAGACAGAGAGGAATGATACAGGTGGGCAGGAAGACCTAGAAACATGACTGGGAAAGGCACAGCATGGTTTACCTTGTTGAGGCAGAAATTCCCTACTGGTTCTGGAGCCAGCATCTCAGTGTTGATTATACTCTAGTGCAAATTTTGGGAGCAGCCCAGTGTTTAGACCCATGTGTTGCGGATTTATGTTTCGTAACATCATGACCATGTAAAGTCTGAAGCCATGTAAGTTACCGTCTTAAAAGCCTCGCTCGCTCGCTCCCCCGCAGCCTGGTTTGCACTGTGCCTGTGAAGGGCCCCCCCCCCTTGCTTGCTGTCTGTGTCGCCATTCCCTTTTGGTTCCTGCTCCTCTTGAGCATTGTTATAGCAGTGGTGACCCATAGTGACCCAGACTTAGTGTAGATGGTGCTCTGATGAGCTGAATCTCAGTCTCTGCCTCGTGGAGAGAGTGGTGACCATCTGTCAGTTTTCCCAAGGGTGGAAGTGGAAGTGGTGGTTGCTTTGCTTGTCCTCCAGCTCCAGTCTGACAACTTCTCGCTGTCTCCTGACACTGGAGGCCAAGGTGAGCAGAGAGGAGGCCTGTAGCATGCAGTCCTGTCACTGTAGAACATACAGGGACTGCACAGCACCCGAATTGTAGGATTGGTCTTTAGGGGGCCCCAGTGGTACAGCTTTAGAGGTTGGGCCTCAGCTTGACCTGCTGAGACCTCTGTTGTAACACTCCTTTCATCTTAGGTGCCTCTTGAGGGACACTGTCTTCCTCTCGGAAGACCTGCCACAGGAAGCCATACTGCTTGCTTCTTGTCTGTCTTCTTTTTGGAGCATAAATTCCTTGCCTCATCCTGTTGGTCTTAGTCACAAGATGTTCTGACTTCTAGTGGAGTGGAGAGCGGGCTTGAGTGGTCCTAAGCAGAGTCTGTTTGGATGCATGTTTGTCATCGCAGCACAGGAAGGTGCTGGTTTCTCCCTGGCAGCAGAGCTGAGGAACTGTGCTCTCAGGCTTACTTGGCTCAGGAACTGGAAGGGTTGTCTGAAGGGCATTGCTTTTATGCTCCCCGGACAGAAGCCATCTGTTGTATGGAGATACTCAAAAGATGCTTTCCTTTTCCATTAAGGTTGGATGGATATTCACGGACCTTGTCTCAGAAGATACCCGAAAGGGTACAGTCCGATACAGTCGGAATAAGGTGAGATGGAGACAGGAATGTGGCTTGGCCTGAAACCTCACTCAGGTAGTGCTGACTTAGACCTCTCAGTCTCTGCACAGCCTGCAGATAACTCTGAAGACAGTCTTGTTAGTCAAGGCTCACCCTGCTGAATCGTCCAGCAGAGCAGATCCCACTCATATCCACTTGAGGCCTATGGGAGTGGGTGCCCAAGGCCTTCTGCTCTCCGGCTTTGGATGGTTTTTTACACAAGTCCCCGATAGCTAGGAATTGCTGGTATTTGTCTCAGTGTGGTTTCTGAGGCATTGCAGCTTGCTTGATTTATTTATTTGTTTGTTTGTTTGTTTAAGACAAAGTTCTCAGCCTTGGCTGTCCTGAAACTTACTATATAGACCAAGTTGGCCTCAAACTCACAGATATCCAATTCTATTTGCTTCCCAAATTGTTAGCATTAGAAGCTCTCTCTTCCTCTTTTTTTTTTTTTTTTTCGAGACAGGGTTTCTCTGTGTAGCCCTGGCTGTTCTGGAACTCACTCTGTAGACCAGGCTGGCCTCGAACTCAGAAATCCACCTGCCTCTGCCTCCCAAGTGCTGGGACTAAAGGCGTGCGCCACCACCGCCCCTCTTTTTTTTTTTAATAATTTTATTTATTTGTTGTGCACGTGTGCACATGTGCCACAGCACACATGGGGAGGTCAGGAACAGCTCATAGTTGTTTCTCTTCTTCCATCTTGGGGACCTGGGGACTGAACCAGGTCAGTCTCAGTGGCAAGCATCTTTACCTGGTGAGTCATCCTGATGGCTCAACTCTCATTGTAGTCTTAGAAGAAATAGAAGCTTGTTTTGACACATGCTGTAAAATTTGATATACCGCCTCTCTTGGCTTAGGACACCTATTTCCTGAGTTCAGAAGAATGCATCACTGCAGGAGACTTTCAAAACAAGCACCCCAACATTTGCCGGCTCTCTCCCGATGGGCATTTTGGATCCAAGTTTGTTACTGCAGTGGCCACAGGTATAAATGGGGCAGAGTAATGCCACAAATACTGCTGCCCATTAATATGTTTGTTCTTCTTTGCAGCAGCTCCTCATTCTGAACTTTGTTACGATGATAAGCTTCTTTTCTGTGTGTGTTTGTTTTTCAAGACAGGGTTTCTCTGTGTAACCCTGACTGTCCTGGAATTTGCTCTGTAGACCAGGCTGGCCTTGAATTCAGAAATCCGCCTGCCTCTGCCTCCCAAGTTCTGGGGTTAAATATGTGTGCCACTATTACCTGGCATAATAAGCTTCTTAATAAACTTTTGAGAACATAGATTCTTCCTTTTGTTTTAGGGTAAAAATTCTGAGTTTATCATCACCTACGGGACTGGGGCCAAGTCAGGGCTTCTCCATGGCTATCCTCAGATATAGTGTTCTCATCTCAAGCCTAGGGTAACTCTTTTCAGCAACTAGAAATAAGTGTGCAACAGGAGAGACTTTCTGTTCTCACGATTCATGTACATTTGACATGATGAACTATCATTCTCAAAAAAATTGCTATAAATCTTTTGGGACAATATCTGTTACATAATACATGTCACACATACTATAAATATATGGTAGGTTGTAGCCTATATGAACATGCACCAGATCTTTTGTTCTGTCCCTAAGGTGCAATCCTAAAGAAAAGTCAGGCGTAGGACCATAGGATTGAAAGGCATAGGGATAGAAAGCGGAGAGCTAGACTGTAAAACTTAGCTAGATTTTAAAGTAAGCACTGAGGCTGACTCTGAAGGGATCTTCTCTCCAAGGTGACAGCAGAGTTCTTGTCCAGGTGACCTACTTTGTGTTTTTTTGTTTTGTTTTAAAACAAACAAACACAGCTGGGTGGTGGTGGCGCACGCCTTTAATCCTAGCACTTGGGAGGCAGAGGCAGGCGGATTTCTGAGTTCAAGGCCAGCCTGGTCTACAGAGTGAGTTCCAGGACAGCCAGGGCTACACAGAGAAACCCTGTCTCGAAAAACCAAAACAAACAAACACGGTTTCTCTGTGTAGCCCTGGCTGCCCTGGAACTTGCTCTGTAGACCAGGCTGGCCTCAAACTCAGAAATCCTCCTGCCTCTGTCTCCCGAGCAAGTGGGATTGAATGTGTGCACCACCACTGCCCAGCTTACTTTCTGGTTCTGATAATAGTGTCCCTACAGTTCACACCCAGTCTGCACTCGGGCTTGTAGTTCAGTTCCTGCTGGCTCTCTGAGAACTGCACTAATTCATACTGCCTTAATGCAGGGACCCAGGTCCGCTCCCTGCTGTCAGTGGGTTCTGTTTCAAGAGACTCAGAGCTTTCTAAGCCTTGCTAAATGCTGATAAACTTGCCTCTTCCTAAGAGGTTATGGCCTGTTGAGATCGACAGCGGGTATCTCCCCACCCTGTCACCACCTTTTGTTGTTGTTGTTTGAGTGAACATCCTTTGAAGAGTCAGAGACACTGGTCATATCTTTGTTCTGTTATGCTGATGATGGAAGCATGTTAATTACTGCACATACAGACTGGTGACATATATTTCTAAATTTTTGCTAGAGTTGAGTGTTAAAGGAGGTGTGGAAGACAGGGCAGAGGGCACTGACACAATGGTAAGATGTCAGGCAACTTGTGTGGTCAGGACACACATAAGGTTTGACAGCAGATCTGCCATAACTAAACTGAGTTAGGGTGATGGCCTCCTGAGACGCTTCTTGCTTTATCTTGTTCTTCCTTCACAGTTCTGTGGCCCGGGAGACTTCAGGTTATTATAGTCATGTATGTGCGCTTTCATGGTGGTCTGTAACGTAGCATCGATTCTAATCTTGGATCATAATAGATAGGGCAGTTTGCCTACATGCATGTGCAGGGGGCAAGGCTATGGAACACTTCTTATCATTTGTGACACCTCTTACCTGGCAGGATGCCCGGCATCTTCAACCTCCCACAATAGCTGGCAGTGCCCCTTATCGAAACAGCCAGAAACACCTTCACAGACTTCAAGAACTGTTACCTTCACTGAGAATGGCTGTTTTCGGCTCCTGTGGGCTCCCATAGTAATCCAACCTTTTAAATTACTGTTTCTGTGGGGAAATTGTCCCGTGGGTCAAAAGAACTGGCACATTTTTAGAATTGTAAATAGCTTACATATTGGAGACTGCCATCTTCAGTTATTGAGTCACATTGCTTGTTGAGCATTTGGAAATCAGATCATCCATGAAATTTTTGCATCCAGAATTGGCTCTTAAAGGATCTGGAACTATGAGGTAATGACTGACCTTGGTTACAATAAGATAAATAGTCAGCCTGCTTTTGCTTGACCCTTGAATCCTCCCTTTTGTACTTGGTCTCATCATCTTCCTCTCCAGGTGGGGCACCAGCTGAAGAATGGCCTTGTACAGTGCTGCAGGTCTTAATCCAAGGTCTTAGCTACCACAGCTAGGACACTGGCTTTCTAACTCCAAGTGTGCTATTTCTCCTTCACATAGGGTCTTTTGGCCAAGGGCAAGTGGGAATCCTGTAAAGGTTCTGGGAAATGGACCTGCCCCAGTCCCATCTCCCTTATTGGAGGGGAAGTTGTTGTGAGCCTGCTTGTTTGCAGATAGCATCCTAGGGGTTGGTGCCCCTTGTGCCGAGCACAGGTACCTTCTGAACACCAAGGCCTCTGCCTCCAGGCTCCCCCTACCGCCTGTGATTTCTCCCAGCTTTTCTGCCTCAGATATGTTATAGTGATTTGCTCAAGAGAATGCCATACTACACGTGGGGTCTTCCTCGTTGGTTACCTGCTTGGCTCCTGGGCTGTAAACATGACTTCGTGGAGCCCCCAGGGTTGAGAGAACTTGGCTCCTCGCGTCACTGCTGCTTTCCAGCGTGTGCTCTGTTCTGCATGTGGCTCTCCAGCAGGCACTTGGCACAGAAAGTGAAAGGTGACTCGCCCAGACTCCCCAGCATCTTATTTAGCCTTTATGAGGTTTCCTGAAAGATAAGTAAACCACGTGGATATGCGCCCACGTGTTTCGTCTCCACTTGGCAGAGGAACGTGTGCAGCCCAAGCTGCTTTCAGAGACTGCCTGTGTGGGCCAGTGCTACTCCCCTATCCCTCCTCTGTGACGCTGGGGATTGAACTCAGGGTCTCAGACTCGCTGGATATACTGAGCCCTTTTTTGGGTGGGGTGGGGTAGAGAGGTAAGGCTCTCATGTCACCCAGGCTAGCCTAAACCCCCATTGTCTTTGTCCACTTTACAGGTAAGTTCTGGAATTAGAAACGTGGGTCATCCTTTTTTTTTTTTAACCAACCAAACAAACTGTTGTATTTATAGGTACTACTTAACCATTCTCTTCTCACAAGGTTTTCTCTTCCTAATGACCTGTCACACTTAAATGAGTGATCTGAAACCCATTCCTGGGTTGTAGTGCCCTGAGGAAATAGTAAGCAGTTGTACATGCTGCACACGTGTGCCTTCCTGCGTGTTTCCTGCTTTGTCTCTGCACTCTGAGCCAGGGAGCTCAGATACGCTGCACAGCTAAGCCTGGGGTGTACTGATGACGGGAAATGATGGTCGTCTGAGGACGAAGAGGACAGTGGAGACCGGTTTCTCTCAGCATGTGGCCTCCAGCTGCAGCTGGCCTTCTGTGTATGAAGATGAATGGTTTAGGGACCAACTTTTACCTTTGTCTGCTACTTTTATTTATTTTTTTGATCGTATTTCTCAGGTCTGGGTCAGATACGTCTTTGAAAACCAGATTGACTGAATCTCTGTCCTGATTTGTAACTTTTTCAAACTGAAATAGACGTAGGGTTTTTAAGTTTCTAGAACTATAATAAGAGAATAAAGAACACTGGAGTTATCTTTGTGCAGCCCTGATTCTGGGATTATACCTACTTATGCTATACCTGTTGCATCCTCACCCCTTTAATTTCAGGGGTCCAGTGCAACTGCCTAGATGACTCTCTGAAATAGCCATTTACACTATCTTGTCTCCAATGTTTTCTCTCTCTTTTTGTTGTTGTTGTTGTTTGTTTTCCGAGACAGGGTTTCTCTGTATAGCCCTGTCTGTCCTGGAACTCACTCTGTAGACCAGGCTGGCCTGGAACTCAGAAATCCGCCTGTCTCTGCCTCCCAAGTGCTGGGATCAAAGGCACGCGCTACCACCGCCCGGCAATGTTTTCTCTTTTAAAGAATCACATTTGATTATCAATTACAATATCTCAAATATGTAATTTTGTTATACTTGTATTTATTTTGTGTGTCTACCTTTGTGTTTGTGGGCACGCATATGACATGTGTCCTATAGTATCCATGCTGAGTTCCAAAACAACTTGCAGGAGTCAATTCTTTTTTTGTCATGTGGATTTTAGGGATCAAATTCAGGCAGGCGATAGGTGCCTTACTGTCCTATCTCTCCAGCTCCCTTAATGTTACGTCGTATGGATGGTGCTTGGAAAGAAGGATACACTACAGGGTAGTGTACATGTCACTAGTGTGGAGAGCTATGAGCACTCTTGGGGTACCCATTACTATTGGTCTGGGCAGTGTCCTGGCATTCAGAGGATGAGAGGCCTGGAGCACTGACTTGATCTGACCACATAAGTTTCTGTAATCTGGAGATGCTGCATGTTTGATCTGCATGTTGGCATCAGGTTTCTCTTTTCTGTTACACAGGAGCGCCTTGATACACATAGGGAAGTCAGTTCCCTCTCTTTCGTGTGGGTTGTAGCTCTCAAATTCAGGCCAGTCTTCAGACTTGTGGCTGAGCCTTAGTTTCTTTCTTTTTTTTTTTTCTTTCTTTTTCTTTTCCTTTTTCTTTTTGAGACATTGTTATGACATTGGCCTTGAGTTGTAGTAGAGGATGAGCTTGAGTTTCTGATCCTCCTGCCTCCAACTCCCAAGGGCTAAGATTATAGGCATTTACCTGTATGTGTGGTTTTATGCTGGAGATCGAATCTAGGGCGCCATTGTGCTAGACAAGAACTCTGCAGCGCAGCCCCATATAGCGTCTATTGGTACCCACACCTGCACTTGCCAACCTCCTGCCTGCTGAGGAATCTGCTGGTATTCTCGACCCTCTTCACTAAGGTGCCAGAACTGCTAGAATTCAGAGCAGTGTCTGTCCAAACTGAGTCTGTGCTCTAACACGCACAGCTCTGCCGACAGGGCTAGAGCCACCTTCCAGGTTACCCAGCATACTCTTGACTCTGCTTACTAGTGGTTGGAGGATAGGTGATGTGGAATGCTTCTGATTATTTTTTGGTAGCTTCCCTTAAAAGGTTTTTCTGTTACAGGTGGTCCTGACAACCAGGTGCACTTTGAAGGGTACCAGGTATCCAATCAGTGCATGGCACTGGTCCGAGATGAGTGTCTTCTGCCCTGTAAGGATGCCCCTGAGCTCGGCTATGCCAAGGAGTCCAGCAGTGAGCAGTATGTCCCTGATGTGTTTTATAAGGTAAAGAAAAAACAGAACAGAAATATTACATATATGTAGGATGATATGAATCTGTCTTTGACTCTTGTGATCTTGCTAAATTTTGGAGAGTGTGACCTCTGTGTCATCCATTGTATTTTGAAGCCCAGCTGTGGATCAAGGCACCTATCACATTCTGAAGCTTGTTAGTTACTTACTCATGGGGGTCGGGAGGTGGAAGTGGTTATGCATTGTGGGGATCCAGACATGTTGGGTTTGGACGTGTTGCACCATCTCCCCATGCAGCCTCCTTTCCCTTTGTAAAGATGAACTGTTTGGACCATTGTTAGAATTCTGCTTGCTACACCTGCCCAAGAACAAGAACAAATAATGGTCGGAAGGAAGTCTCATCAAATCAGACAGATGCTTCCAAGCATCCAACAGAAACTGCAGTCAGTCAGCTGGAGTCCCGACCAGGATTCCTGGGCAGAGCAATGTTGCCTGGTGAGGCGTCCGAGTAAAAGAAAGATAGCAACAGAGATAACATCAACTCAGGTGTCTTTACGACGTCAGTAGAGGCCAAAGGAGCCTTCTCTCCGTGGCAGGACTTTGATCTCTCCCACTGTAGGCACTTTCTTATCATGGGCGAACACCAGTAATCAGGAAGTAGGTGATACCCTGCCCCAGGGTTTTACTCTGGGGCTGTTTTGTTGGTTTCTTCTCCCTGTCACAGAGTTGGAAACAACACATCCCTAAACATAAGAACCTTAGAAAACATTTTGGGAAAATCACTTGGACCTGAAATAGGGTGGGGCAACCCTACTTCCAAAGCCAGCTCTCGGTGAGCTCAAATTTCACAGGACAGTTTACAGATAAAATGTGCATTTTAGCTTGACAGTCTAAGGGTGCCGTTGCTCTGTCACCTACCTGCTACTCTGTCACCCGTCTTATTTGGAGCAGCGTGGCTGACCATTCTCTTAGGATTAGTTTTACTCCTGATTCCTTGGGTCCAGTCTTAATGCTTCCCGGGTCGTCTCTTGGGCCACTCATGATGCTATTTTGTGTTTGCGTGTTATTTATCTCTATATATCTATTTAATTTCATTTTTTTGGAGGGGGTGTAGAGTCTTATAATACAGTATGAACTGGGTGGGCCTCAAACTTACAGAGACATTACCTCTTCTGAGTGTGTGGATTGAGGGGGTGTAGCACCACACCTAGCATTGTTTATATGTTCTGTGTGTGAATGTTTTGCTTTCATGTATGATTATGTCTTCCACCTTGTTAAGAATGCCCCTAAGCTTGGCTATGCCAAAGAGTCCAGCAGTAAGGCCAGTCTCCAGTGGCCTTCCAGAGTGGGCTGTCACCTTAAAGAGTCTATTGTTGAGACCTGCTCCTTCTAACATAACTGCACCCATTTTATTCAGTTTCCATTTTGCTCATAAGGTGAAAATTAAGTTCACACGCCTTTAATCCCAGCACTTGGAGAGGCAGAGGCAGGCAGATTTCTGAGTTCCAAGACAGCCAGGGCTACACAGGGAAACCCTGTCTCGATCAACCAAAAAAAAAAAAAATGCTACTAATAAGCCAAAAAGTTATGGCTGAATCACTTGTACCCTGTTATCTTAGTGTTCTGAAATTTCCCTGTTCACCACCTGTCCACCACCCTTCTTACCTCTCAGCACCAATCAACTTAAAGGTTGCTAACCATACTTGTCAGGTCAGACAGAGCTATTGTGCCCCGTCACCGTCTGCCTGAGGACTGACTGGTGCCACATTAGGGTTTCCTTATTGTGGTCCTGCGCTTCCAGTATTGCGGTGTGCATTCCATAGTCCTGCTTATCTGAGATTGGTGTATTGTGGTTTGAGTAGAAATCCCCAAACCCTGGTATTCTGAGGACTGACCCCAGAGGCATAGAAGAAACAGTGACAGACTGGCTAAGGCTGACTAAAAGCAAATCAGAGCTGAGACTGCTGTTCCTACTGCTGGTCTGCCTCTGCTTCCCTGCCCACAGAGACAGAAGCTCTGGACTCTGATGGAGTAGATGAGGACAGCAGGCTGGCACGGTGCGACTCAGTGGGTAGTGTCTTGTCTATCTCACCCTAGCAACACAGAAACCTGCTGTGGTGTTTTTCTTTTTCTGTCTTTTTTTGGGGGGGGGTTCCCCCCACAGGGTTTCTCTGTGTAGCCCTGGCTGTCCTGATACTCACTCTGTAGACCGGGCTGGCCTTGGACTCAGAAATCCGCCTGCCTCTGCCTCCCCAGTATGGGATTAAAGGTGAGCGTCACTACCACCCAGATAAACCTGGTATGTTTTACTCCTGTAATTCCCACACTTGGGAGGTAGTGGAAGGAAGATCAAAAGTTCAAGAGCTGCATAGAAAGGTCAAGACTAGCCTTAGGGCGCGCGCGCGCACACACACACACACACACACACACACACACACACACACACACGAGAGAGAGAGAGAGAGAGAGAGAGAGAGAGAGAGAGAGAGAGAGAGAGAGAGAGAGGGAGGGAGGGAGGGAGGGAGGGAGGGAGGGAGGGAGGGAGGGAGGGAGGGAGGGAGGGGAGGGAGGGAGGGAGGGGAGGGAGGGGGAGGGGAGGGGAGACAGGAAACAGAAGGAGAAGGAGAAGCAACAACCATTGCTTCTGCTGTCACAAGGAGAGACGGCGCTGCCGCTGCCATTAAAAGCCCTTGCTGTTCTTGCAGAGAATAGGATTAGATTCCCAGAACCTACTTGATGGCTTATAACTACCTCTAACTCATCAGTCTCATTGGGCAAAGGAGCATGATGCTGTGCCTGCCTGATACCTGAGTTAGACACAGTGTTCCTGATGATGAAAGACGAACTGACTCCCATAAAGTGCCCTGACTCCCACACTTGTGCCCTCACATACATATATACACATACATATACACCCAGTGTCTCTTACTTTGTCGCTCCAGCCTGGGTGGATGCCAGAGTCTGCTGGACACTCGCTTTCTGCTCCTGCCTCTTCTGAGAACAAAGGGAGCGGGCTCTTATCTTCATGTCATTGACCCCTCTGCTTAGGGCTTCCTTCGGTTCACACAGGTCTTTATCAACTTAGCTCATAAGACAGTAGGAGTTGGCACCCTGTCCTCCTTTAATTTCTAGCACTGAGAATGATAAACAGAAGCTATTGGCGTTAGCTCTTTTCTCCATGCACCTGTTTTCCAGATCTCCACGGTGTGGTTCTGGCCACATTCTGTTTTGTACAGGCCACTTCTGTGTCACCTTGCTTCTGCCACCTGAACCGGTCCGCACTGCGGCTCCACTGCTTTTCCTAGGAGCAGGGCTGTCTTTGGCCATTGTGATCCGTGCTCAATTTTCAGGCCGCCTTCTCCCCCTTGAACTTGTGCTTGGTTGTCTTCCAGAGGCTTTTAGGGTGACTCCTAGAGGACCTCTCACCGTGTTACTTGTGACCGTGCTCCTGACTACTACTCCACACTTTTCTACATACTTAAAATAGTAGTGTGTCTTAGTGAGGGTTTCATTGCTGTAAAGTGACACCATGCCCAAGGCAGCTCTTACAAAGGACATGTCATTGGGCTGCCTTCCAGGTTCAGAGGTTCAGTCCATTGTCATCATGGCAGGAAGCATGGCAGTGCTCAGGGAGAGGTGCTTCTAGAGGATCCGAGAAGTCTACATCTTGAATTGAAGGCAGCAGAAGGAGTCTGTTCCACACTGGGCAAAGCTTGAACATGAGAGACCTTAGAACCCACCCTCACAGTGACATACTTCCAACAAGGCCACACCTTCTAACAGTGCACTCCTCATGGGCCAAGCATTCAAATACGTGATCTACACGGGGCCATTCCTATTTAAATCACACAGTACTTAAGCCGTCCTTGTTCATTTATTTATTTGTACATGTGCATGTGTGTGGAAGTCAGGACAGTGGGTGAGAGTCCCTTCTCCTTACATCATGAGACACCCAGGAACTGAATTCATGTATCAGGCGTGGTTGCCAGGTCCTTATCCTCTGAATCACCTTGCTGGCCTAAACAGCAACATTTTCTACCTTTGTCTTTAAAATGCTGTAGTGAAAATAGGTCAACTTTACATCAGTGGTGTTGCTCTCTGTGGTGCAGCTTTGTGTCTGATATGGTTTCATTTTTGCATTCTTGTGTGCTGGCTGAGAACCCTGAACAATGTCAGTGGCTGTCCACCTGCATCTTTCTCTCTCGTTGAGGGTGTGGTGGAGCCAGACCGCACCCTATTCTTTGTCCTCCTGTCTTAGACCTTATGATCATGAGGCAACATTTCCAGTCTTTGTCTTTTCTTTTGTTTGAGGCAGAGTCTTTCCGTGGAGCTCTGGCTGTCCTGAAACACTGTGTAGACCAGGCTGGCTTCAACTCACAAAAGATCTACTGCCTCTGCCTCCTGAAGACTGGGGTCAAAGGTGTGCACACCACACCTAGGCTTTGCGCCTTTTTCTTTTTTTCTAAGATTTACTTATTATATGTAAGCACACTGTAGCTGTCTTCAGACACACCAGAAGAGGGCGTCCCATTACAGATGGTTGTGAGCCACCATGTGGAATTGAACTCAGGACTTCCGGAAGAGCAGTCGGTGCTCCTAACCGCTGAGCCACCTCTCCAGCCCCTGCTTTTTTTTTTTTTTTTTTAATAATTGTTTCATTTCTTTACATTCCAAATGTTGCTCCCTTCCCTGTCCCCTGTCCAAGAGTTTTTTACCTTCTCCCAATTTGCCTTGCTTTTAATCTTAAAGAACATGCTGCCAGGATTTCATCACTATGAGTTAGTTCTCAAGTATCTTTTATCAAATAGGAAACATTTTTTAAAAAAAAAAAAACAAAAAAACCAAGGTCCCTTGTTTTATTTTTACACTTAACAAAGAAAACACTAGTATTTCCTTAATTCTGTTACTCTCATGGTTTTGTCTGCTCTGCTAGAACTTTCAGAAGAGCTTCTCCATTGTTTATAGCTCCATGGGGTTGAGATGCCTGTTGATCATATGTTTCAGAGAAGTATCAGCTGGAACAGAGAGAACTCTAGAGCAAGTGTTGGAGCAGTCCTGTTAGTCCTCTGGACTTCGGGGCTGATTTTAAAATACGCTGTATAGATGAAACCAATATTTACCTAAGTCTGTTATTTATCCCAGTGTCATCTGTGGTTATAAACATTGAAAATGCTAACACAGGAACACCAAATAATCACAGATCTATTTAGAGTGCTGTGTGACCTCCCCTGTGCAGTCAGATTTTAGCCACTTAATTAGAGGTACAGATAGAACTCTGTGTAAGAGTTAAAGCAGATTCATGCAATGTTGTCCTGGTATCTTGTGTTTCATAAACATCTTGGTGTTCTATCTGTATGTGTATTTTTCTTGCACTCACAGGGTGGGGGCGGGGAAGAATGTGCAGGGGAAGAGGTGCTGGGGTTTCTGTCCTGATCCTGGGCAGCAGGGAAGAGCTGGGCAGAGACTCCTTTTTTTTTTTTTTTTTGGTTTTTTCGAGACAGGGTTTCTCTGTGTAGCCCTGGCTGTCCTGGAACTCACTCTGTAGACCAGGCTGGCCTCGAACTCAGAAATCCTCCTGCCTCTGCCTCCCAAGTGCTGGGATTAGAGGCGTGCGCCACCACCGCCCATCCAAAATTTTTGTTAACAAAATTATCTGTCTTTAGAAGTGGGGAGGGGGTCTACATAGAATTCTAGGACCAGCTAGAGCCCTATAGTCAGATGCTGTCTTCAAAAAATGTGGGAAGCTTTAATAGATTTTAGAATTTGTGTGTTTGTGTACTGTGTGTGTGTGTGTGTGTGTGTACAGGCAAGTGTACAGCTATATGCCACCCGGGTTTGGGGGTGTGAGGTCAACATTATGTCTGTCTCCTTCTCAGGAGATAGACAACCTTTGAGACAGGGTCTCTCACTGATCCTACAGCTCACCAGTGTTCCTATGTCTCTCTCATCAGTGCTGTGATACAGGCTTGGCACCGTACTGCTTCTCTATAGGTACTGGGATCTGAAGTTAGCATGGCAAGCTATCTTCTCACCCTCCTGCCAGTTCTCTCCTCCTCCTCCTCCTCCTTCTTCTCTCTCTCTCTCTCTCTCTCTCTCTCTCTCTCTCTCTCTCTCTCTGTCTCTGTCTGTCTCTCTGTGTGTGTGTCTGTCTGTCTGTCTTGTTTTCCAAGACAAGGCTTCTTTGTGTTTTTCTTTTTATCATTAGAATGTCAGTACAGTAGATTGTTCTGGTGCTCTGGTGGCCCTCACAGGCAGGGTGGACAAGTCTTAAACACTTGAGGATCTTTCCGTCCGTTGTGAGAGTGACGCCCTCCTTTCCTACCCCTAGGACCTGGAGCAGAAAGCCCTCTGGGTTTGTACCTTGCGGAGTCTATAGCATAAAGCTTTCTGGGTTTCTGGACATAGCTCAGAGCTTGGTGGATTTGAGGGAGCTACTTATGTTACACTTGATCGTAGCCCAAAGGCCTAGAAGCGATGAAGCTACTCATGCTAGCATATCAGTGAGGTGTCTTTAGCAGGAGCCTGCCATTGTGCTGTTGTGATGTGGTGGTTTTGTTTAGTACTTAAATATGTCAAGCTAGCTATGGTGGTAAAAAGCCTTTTAATCTCAGCACTCTCACACCTTTGTGAGTTCCTGGCCAGTTAGGACTGCGGAATAAGACACTGTCTCAAAACAACAACAAAAAGATAGACTTTCTCTCCATAGCAGTCTTTCCTGGGAACTAAGCCAGCATGTCTGAAAGCTCAGCTTCAGAACGCTGCGGCTTGTACTGTGGCTTCCCATGGTTTCCCATGGCTACCACTCTGCACCCTCGCTTCAGAAGAGTGAGAGGGGTCAGGTGTGTGCCCTGCCTGGGTGCCACCCCAGATCTGCTGGGGAATGGGTGCACTGGCCTCATACTCTTGCAGCACTTTGGAGCTGAGGTAGTAATCTGTGGCGGTTACAACACCTTAGACAGCAAATGCTGGCTTTTACCCTTTGGCCTCAGGCCATGACACTGACCAGCCCACTGCTCTATTTTATTCTGCTGACATCCTCTCTGTTTCCTGTAGCTTTTGTTACCCTGCCTTAATGCTACGGGAATGGGCAGAGAATGTTGGATTCACAGATAAAAAGCACAGACACACACGTTGCTCAGTTTTAACCTGCCTTCTTGGCTCAGCTGCTGGGCGCCTCCAACCTACCGTGGTTGTTGCTTAAGAATTTGGTTTAAGACCAACTATTGGAGAAACAGTGTCAAGTTGCTCAAGGGCGTTTGTCTAGACACCATGGTAGGAGAGAAAGAACCAAAGACTGGGCTTTTGTCAAAGATAGAAAAAGCGACAAAAATCCCAACTACCAGGGAGCCAGGAGCAGAGAGAGAGCTCAGATGTCTAGGAAGCTTGAGGGAAGGCGAAGCATCTAGATGAATGTGCATCACCACACCAACAGGAGGCCGTGGGCCTGGTCAGGAGCTAGCCGAAGCTGAGGTGGTACTCTTTGGGTTTTTTTATTTGTTCATTCATTTATTTAATGTACATCAGTGTTTTGCCTGCATGTATGTCTGTATGAGGATGTCAGATCCCCTGGAACTGAAGTTATAGACAGTGAACCGTTATGTCGGTGCTGGGAATTGAACCCAGGTCCCCTAAAAGAGTAGCCAGTACTCTTAATCAATGAGCCTTCTCAACAGCCCTGAGGTTGTCTTTCAAGCAGCTGTGATCCAAAGTAAAAGCATCAGAGAGTAGCCATATGCAAAACGGCATCAAAGTCTCATACATGGCTGAAAGTGGTGTGAGGATTGAGTGCACACTGAGGGGACTGGAGAGCTGTGAGGAACACCAGTCTCGGATGTCGGACACCAGAGACAGGTCAGCAAGGGAGGTCAGAGGTGGAGGTGTGTGGACCTGCAGTCTCTGCAGGATGTACCAAGGTTGGTAGAGGAGCAGGCCACAGGGTCCTCCTATCATAACCTTTCTGGATCATGTGCCTCAGACAGCACCAGACTGTCCTAAGTTAACATAAATAAAATAAAACCACAGTTTGCTTACTAGAAAACCAGAACTATTGAACGTTCTGGTATACGGCTCCCAGCGCATATTCCTTCGATTCCTTTGCCGCATGCACTCATATCACCAACCTAACCACAGCCAAACTGCCCTTCTTATAGAGACTGCTGAGCACTTGGTCCTGAAACCTTCAGCAAGTAGTCATCACTCGACTCTTTTACTTTCAGATTTGGGTGATGGTCTTTGTAGGGCAGGCAGGCACATCAGAGCTGAGACTAGAAAGATCATGAGGTGAGCTAAGCCAAGCAGGTTCACTTTTAGGGGGATAGGATTTGCATCTAGAGAGGCAGCCTTTTCAGTATGATTGTTGGTGGACATGTCAGGCCACAGAAAGAGATGTGGAAGGTGGTTCGGGAATATTCCTATAAGATATCATTTAGAAGAGGAGGCTTAGCAGGCAAATATCAGATTCTAGAGGTCTTAATGAGGAGGACCAAAGCAGAGCGGTGGGACATGACCCCTGCCCAGTTTACAAGCGGCACTGAATAGGCTATGACAGTACAGCTGAGGAAGAGGTAGGTTTGTTGTAGGTCTGTCCTTTGGTCCTCTCTGGGTTTGGAAGCTTAGTAGATGATGCAGATAGCACTGAACTTTCCGTAGTAATTTAGAGGCATTTAAGAGATCCAGTGAGGAGCAGGAACAAGCCAGCCTTTTGACAAGCATGGGTTTTCTGGAATAGTGTACTGGGTCTGTGTGGAAGGACAGTGAGACCAGGCAGCAACATTTGCATCTCCTGTTTTTGCAGACATGATATTTCTGTATAGCCAGAAACTTAGGAACCTCTTGCCTCAGCCTCCTGAGTGGTAGATGTGCACTGCCCTGCCCAGCTGACAGGGATTTTTGAAGCTGCTCTGGACTGGCCTAGTAGCCAGCTGTCAACTGTCGGTGAGGCTGAGAAAAGCTTAGGCAAGAGAGAAGAACGAATAATGCCAAGCTCAAACGTGTCTGCAGAGGAAGTACAGATTATGGTTCCCAGACGTGTGTGAGAGAAGCTGAGATTGACAGAAGAAAACCAAAGGAGCATATTGGGCAAATCTGCGGACACTGCCCTGCCAGTGCCGTTGTGAAGGGACCCAAGGGTGGTGCTCTCTGGAAGGAGTGATGCTGTGAGCTGTGCTGACGAGTGACTTCCTTCCAAAGGGTAGAAGAGAGAGCACTGCTAACATTCATGAGCTCCATTCTGAGGCTGGGTGCCATGTTCTCGGCACAGTGGAAGTTGCTGTGGAACCCACACGAACAGTCCTCTTAATAATTAGTTCCTCATGCACACTACTACCTAATTCTTGAGATGAATTGTTTGGTATTAAAGATACTTGTTAAATGCTACCATATATTAAATGAGTCCTGTTTTCTACCAGATTTTCCTCACTGTTATACACACTTGCTCTCCTATCTGCTACTTACTGGGCTAGTCAGTCACAGCAGCCTATCATCTCTCATGCGCTGGGGACAAGGACAGTGCCTGTGACAGGTGCAGTTGGGAAGGGCAGAGAGACCAGGACATGGAGAACCCAGCCAGCCCCACGTGCTGCTTCCGTTGTCTGTGGTAGGTGTGGGTGGAGCTCCCGGTCCCACAAGCTCTTGTGCTCTGAGTGCGTCTCAGATGAGCGCTGCTAGTTCCCTGTCCACCGGTTAACAGGGCGGCGGCAGTGGCTAGGGGTTCATCCACCCATCTAATGCAGGGTGCGGCTAGGGGTCCATCCACCCATCTAATGCAGGGTGCGGCTAGGGGTCCATCCACCCATCTAATGCAGGGTACGGCTAGGGGTTCATCCACCCATCTAATGCAGGGTGCGGCTAGGGGTCCATCCACCCATCTAATGCAGGGTGCGGCTAGGGGTCCATCCACCCATCTAATGCAGGGTGCGGCTAGGGGTCCATCCACCCATCTAATGCAGGGTGATAGCAGCCGGTCAGTGAGTCGTTCACCAAGCCAAAGCCTGTGTTGGCCGGGATAACAAAGACATCAGGATCTGTGTTTTTCATGTCAAGACTGTGGCACCATGACACCAGTGCTTGCAGACATGGACTGCAGTAGGCAGTGAGGCATTGGGGACTGTGATTTCTCACTCCCCCATGTCTCGCTCCAGGTGTAGATAAAACTGCTGACACTTTGGCAGCTGTCAAACTTAGAATTAAGATGTCTTCCTTGTAGTATATTCTGTCTGACATTTGCTAAGGCCCATAAAAAGTAATTGCCTTTAAAACTGTGTGTAGGACTAGGGATTGGCTGGCAAAAGCATTTGAGTGAAGGCACGGGTTGGGGGGGCGGGGGGCGTGGAGATACAAGTTACCTTGTTTTCCCCTAGGGAAAAATGGGAGCTACAACACCTTTATTTTTGTGGTGAGCAGAAAAGGTACAGTTGGGTAGTTAAGTTTGAAAGAGAATAGCACAATACAAAGAAAGGATGGGGGTTTTTAACAAGAAAATTCCCTGGAGGGGAAGATTAAAGTGAACAGGTGCTGGAAAAATGTTTCTGCATATTAGAGCTTAATTAGATTTGAAGATGAATTCCAGATGGGCTAATTATGTGTGAGTTGTTGCAGGTTATTTCTTGTAGGGGCAAGCATGTATTTTTGGAAATGGTGATTTAGTTTGATTGAGTTTGATTCCTGCCTCCTTCCCTGTCTCCATCAAGACACTGACTCTTCAAAGGCCCAAGACCCCCTCAGTAGGCCCACATCTCTGGGACCACTGTCAGACATAGCAGAAGCACAGAACATGGAGGCCATCCTGACCTTGTGATCACATGTGTAGGGGAAAAGGTGACCCTTTCCCAGGTCAGTGGACGGTCATGACCCTCACAGGAAGCAGGCAGAACCTAGTAGGTATTGCAGGAGCATGATATCTCCTTGTTTGACATGAAGAAGGAACTAAACTCACATTTGTCACATAGATGCTGCAGGGATTGATATAGGGGTGTGTGTGTGTGTGTGTGTGTGTGTGTTGTGTATACACACACTTGGGCCAGCTCTCTTGGTAGGGCAGAGGGGAAGTCTTTGTTGAAACCTCTGTAGGAAACAGGACTAGTTTGGGGCCAGTTTAACTTGGAAACAGCTTGCTCTCTCTGAGGTCCCTGAAAGGTGTGGGTGTGCTGGGGTGGGTGGCCTTATGGCATGCCTTGGGAACATGTGGTTGGCAAACAGTTTGGGTCTGAGGGCTTCGAAAAACAAACTTTTATGTAAGGACCTATAATTAGAAATTATCAACACATTATGAATACAGCACAATGAATGATGTTAAGTGATGATTTAGATAGAAAGTATGACTCCTTGTAAGATCTTTTAATAAAGAGCGTTAGTTCTTAGGAATTTATTTCTGTTTGAACTCAGCATGTTTGACATAAATCACACCTAATTGTCATTTTATGATTAGTGAACATATGTTGGCCATTTTACCCATAATTATACGTTATGTTTTGTGCATCTGACAAAGCAAAGCAAGTTTAGAATTTGACATTGGTGGTAATGTGAGAGTGTGCATGCGCGTGCGCATGAGTGTGTGTATGTGTGTATAGTTTCTTGTACGTGTCTTTATTTTGTGTATGTACTAAGTTTTTATTAAGTCCCTTCGTCAGCAGTGTAAGAGTTTTTAAGAAATAGACTTTGAGTGACGGTGGAAGAACCTGCAGGCTGTTTCAGCCATCTGTGGTACCAGGTTATGGTGGGGTGGGGTACCTCCTGTGTTCCCCCTTAAGTACCCCCAGGAACAGACAGGACAGGCTGTTCTCTAAGGTCAAGGCCATAATATAGAATTCTAAAAAACAATGCAGGGAAATAATCTCAAAAATGTACATTTCAGCCAGGCTGTGGTGGCGCACGCCTTTAATCCCAGCACTTGGGAGGCAGAGGCAGGAGGATTTCTGAGTTCGAGGCCAGCCTGGTCTACAAAGTGAGTTCCAGGACAGCCAAGGCTACACAGAGAAACCCTGTCTCGAAAAACCAAAAAAAAAAAAAAATGTACATTTCGTTTGGAGACAGGTCTCTATATTCCTGGACCTCACTAATGTAGACCAAGCTGGCCTCGAACTCAGATCTTCTTACCCGGCACACCAAGTGCTGCATTTAAAGGCGTGTGCCGTCACACCTGGCCAAATCACAGGATTTAAGAGAACTGGGTGTAGAGATGTGCTCCTGTAATTCCAGAGTCAGGTTGCCACAAGTGAAATGCCAACATGGTCCACATAGTAAGTTCCCGAGATGCTGTTTTGGAAAAAAAAAAAAAAATAATAGTTTAAAAGTAGAAACTGGTGTGGAAAGCACATTGTTGCTTCCCCTTCTCTCATAGTCTGACTTTTGTTTGCTTGTTTCAGGACATAGACAAGTTCGGCAATGAGATCACCCAACTGGCCCGTCCCCTGCCTGTGGAGTATCTCATCATAGATGTAAGTACTCCTTTGTATTCAAACTTACAGGCCGGTACCATAGTCCCCATGAAGGTCAGGACTCCTAGATGATAGACACTTGAGGAAGGAAAGATAGCCAGAGAGGGAGGTTTGAGTCATACGCTGCTGCAAGGATTGTTTCTCGATTATCAAGTTCCAAGTTTCCAGAAACTTCACAGTTTAAGCAACCTAGGGATTAACTTTTCTCATGCTAAAGTACAAGCAAAAGACACCTACCTCCAGTTCCTCTGGAAGGCCATGAGTCATGGGGCCGAGTCCCAAGGGTCTCTGAACAGTCCTGTATGTATGTATGTATGTATGTATATATGTGTATACACATATATACATACATACATACATACACACACACACACACACACACTTTGCTGGTACCTGCCCACTGCCCAGGAGGTCCAGATGCTGCCCTGCCTGGCACAGCAGTAATACCCTTGGGAGCCACTCCAACAAGAGTCTCCTGGGACACATCTGTAACAGTGTCTGAGGGGGAGGGCCAGTGTTGTCTGGACAGAGCTCTAGGAGGGAAGAAGAGCTGGCTCTGCTGGGTCTTCTCAGAATGTCACAGAGACACAGTCACACCATTGGCCACAGGGCAGTGACTACTCCAGGATAAGGCTTGGTGACTTGATAGCAGCTGGAGTATCACTGCCTGCCAGGGTTCTGTCCAGAGGGTTGAAGATGGCTCGTTTTCTACGTTAGTGCTGTGCCAGAATACCTACTTAGGCTGCATTTGGACTTAGGATGGGTATACGACCCAAGCAATAAAATGTTACTGCATTTGGAGCAGTGCGTCCCCCTGAGCCTGGCGCACTGAAGCTCCATTTCAGTTGACAGTTCCTGAGGACATATTTATTACCTAGGCCATAGGCATCTGCTACTGTACTGCCTGGGGTGTGATTGGGATGAAAGTGTTGATGGATGCACTGGCGTGGCTTAGAGTCGGCCTCCTAAGCTTCCTCTGCCCCTCGCAGCTCCCACGCCTTCAGCAGCACCGCGTTGCTGGAGAGCATCCTTGCCTGTAGCTCCCACATTCTCCGTCTCTGTGAAAATGAGGACTAGGAGAGCCTTAAATCAGGGGTCCAGAGAGTGCTGTTTAGCTCTGTCTCTGCTGCCAGAGGTACTAGATCTGGTCTAGAGCTGTCTGCCTCTCCCTCCCCAACCCCTCTTTTTAAACAGGGTCATGCTGTATAGCCCTCACTGGCCTCAAACTTGTAATCTGGCCTCTGCCTCTTCAGGCTTCAATTAGAGGTGTGAGCCCCAGTGTCCAGCAGAGCTGCTGGCCTTTTGCTGTTGTTTTTATTTCCTTATTTGTTCTTTGGGGGACAGGCTGTTGTTTTGTTTTTGAGACAGGATCTCAGCTATGTAGCTCTGACTGGCCTCAAATCTATAGAGATCTGCCCGTTTCTGCCTCCTTAATTCTGGGATTAAAGGCATAAGTCACTTCACCCTGAATATCTGCTGCTCTTAAATTTGAGAGTAGGATAGCTTTAACACAGCAAGTTTTTATGCTGAGTCGTCCCCAAACCCCAGGATGGCTGTTCCCCATGGTGGAAATATAAACCCAGGCCAGTGTGAGCAGGGTAAGGCAGCCGTAAGCACATGTGGGGGAACTGGATCACTTCAGTGATCCCCTGGAGCCCCACAGGCTTTGCTTGTGCTCTCTCGGGGCCTCTTTCAGGGTTAAAGAGCACCCTCCCCCCTTAGACGGAATACCCTCCCCCTTAAGAGGGAATACCCTCCCCCTTAGAGGGATACCCTCCCCCCTTAGAGGGAATACCCTCCCCCTTAGAGGGAATACCCTCCCCCTTAGAGGGAATACCCTCCCCCCTTAGAGGGAATACCCTCCCCCCTTAGAGGGAATACCCTCCCCCTTAGAGGGAATACCCTCCCCCTTAGAGGGAATACCCTCTCCCTTTAGAGGGAATACCCTCCCCCCTTAGAGGGAATACCCTCCCCCTTTAGAGGGAATACCCTCCCCCTTAGAGGGAATACCCTCCCCCTTAGAGGGAATACCCTCCCCCTTAGAGGGAATACCCTCCCCCTTTAGAGGGAATACCCTCCCCCTTAGAGGGAATACCCTCCCCCTTAGAGGGAATACCCTCCCCCTTTAGAGGGAATACCCTCCCCCTTAGAGGGAATACCCTCCCCCTTAGAGGGAATACCCTCTCCCTTTAGAGGGAATACCCTCCCCCTTTAGAGGGAATACCCTCCCCCTTTAGAGGGAATACCCTCCCCCTTTAGAGGGAATACCCTCCCCCTTTAGAGGCACAGCCTGCACTTCTGGGGCAGGCACAGTGTTACACCCATTCATTTCTGTTTGAGTTTTCGTTATTTTGAGGTAGGCTCTCCCTTAGTTGCCCAGCAGCCCTCAAACTAAGGATCTCTTACTTTGGCCTTGAGTAACTGCACTACGGATGTGTACCACAGTAATTCTGGATTAATGGTAAATTAATAGTAAATATTCTATAGTTACCCTTGTACTCCTGTTTGTGACTTCCCAAAAGAAGAGACCTGAGTGTCCCCAGGCTTTTACTCACAGCGTGGTTTAGTGTTCAAACGTGGCTGCAACTGTGATGTCAGTACATACTCAGTGCCTCGTGTGGGAGATAACTCCAGTCGTGTTTCTTGCATGGCGCAAGTCCACATCCTTGGCCTCACTGCTGCAGATAGATACTTTTCTGTGAAGGGCCATGTACCTCTGATGCATCAGCTTGTCCTTGTAGAGTGCTGACATTGGCAGGGCTGAATCCAGAAATAGCCTGCTGCCTTTGCTGAGGTAGAAAACAGATCACAGCGACCAGAGCAATATTTTCATTCTTTTAGAAATAGTCCCACAGGAGTCAGAATAGCTACTCTATATCTGGAAGGGGTATGACCTGATGATGCTAATGTCACATGCAGAGAGAAGTATGTCAGACGGAAGTGTTGGTAACTTGCGCTTGGGTGCTTTTGTGGGGAAGAGGCCTTTGCCAACAGGAATGCAACCTGTGTTTGTATTGGTTCCTGCATATTCACCAGTGACCCTGAGGCTTCTATTGATTACGTGTTAGATTTAAAATGCCCTCGGCCATTAACTAAGGCATGCTGGATTCAAAGGAAAGATTTGCTTACCTTTGGTAGCGTCTTGACTTTGGTTCACTCACCTTGGAGGAAAACAACTGCAAAACTGGGGGCCTCAGGGAGTGGTCTCTTAGATTCTTGAAGGTCATGGGTATTTCTCAGGACCATACTGGCTGATTCCACACTTGCCTCCATGCACACAGTATTGGGAATTTTATGCCTTTAGTCTGCCTCTTGCCTTTTGGTTGTTCCATTCCTTTCTGCAGTTCCCTGATGTGACCAGGATGAACTGGTCATATACATCTAGAGTGCTACAGTTAGGTGTCATGCAGCCACTGAACAGCCAGGAGCTGCTCACATGTGAGCCCAGTAAGATACACACATTCTTACTGGGCAGTGGTCGCACATACCTTTAGTACCTGCACTTGGGAGGCAGAGACAGGCAGATCTATGTGTTCAAGGCCAGCCTGATCTATAGAGTTGAGTTCCAAGACAATCATGACTACACAGCCTCAAAACACACACACACACACACACACACACACACACACACACACACACACACACACACCCTACACCTGTTTATGTTATTCCCAGGGTCTGAGGGTCGTTATTTAAGGATGACACAGTCTCCTTCAACATAGCTTAGAGGCTCTGATTGGGTGTATAGCTAGGAGTGTACATGCTGTTCTGACACAGTATTACAGTCTGGTTTTTTTGTTGTTGTTCTTTAGATCACAACCACCTTCCCCAAGGATCCAGTTTACACTTTTTCTATATCTCAAAATCCATTTCCTATTGAAAACCGGGATGTACTGGGTGAAACACAGGTAAGCTCTTTGTCTTAGAGACAAAATTTAAAGGAAGTTCTAGTTTTTATCTAGCATTGGTCTGATTTTCCCAAAAAGTGCCATTTTTCACACTCCTTTGATTCTTTGTCTGACAAGTCCCATTAGGCCCTGTTCTGGGTACTGTTGATCACTTAGATGCCCCTTTTTACTAGGCAATAGATAACTGTGCTTAAATCCTCTGGAGCCCATGGGCCAGGCTTGTCAGAACTCCATCCTCACTTGGCTTATTGGTGTTTCCAATATTTTTTTATCACTTTTTGTTGTCTCCCAAGCTTTCTCTGGTTTGTATGTTAATGTCTCATACAGTAATGATGCAGATGGTCCTAGTTCCTGTTGGTCTTCCTGAGGAGACTTTGCAGTCTTTGATGGCTTGTAGGGTCCATCAAGCTTTTCTGGGCCTCATGTGGCCTGGCATATGGTGTTGATGGGCTCTGTAGTTCATATCTCCTACCCTATCCTTTGCGCTAACCTCAAATCTAACCAGACCTGACTTTCCATTACTGCCTGGCACAGACAGCGTGTGTACTTTTTGTTTTGGGGGATTGCCTGGTACCAATATTTCAGGGTATGATGGCTGAGGAACAGCTGTAATACTTACTTCTGGTGTGGTTCCTCACGGCCTGTCTACAAAGATGTTAGAAGCTTGAGGGTGCAGGATGGTGCCGGTTACTTGGCAGACCTTTGAGATGTCCACACGGTGGTCCTGTTGAATGTGTCTGGTTGTTAAAAGCTGCCCTTACCAGGTGTCATGGCGCACGTCTTTAATCCAAGCACCCAGGAGCAGAAGCCGGCATCTCTCCGATTTCAAGGCCAGCCTGGTATAGACAGCCAGGGTAGCTAGGTGAGGGGTGATTTCTGTTTACCTGAGCAATGTCTTGGATCTGAACCCACTTACATTCCCGGGTCAGTTGTGCTTAGGGCTCCCCTGGGCAGGAAAGTCACATTAGCCCACGGTTCCCTCCACCTATCTGCAGTTCCTTGGTGGTTATTGAGACAGGAGTCTGTCTGTATCTGTGTTGTTTACTTTGTGTTTGTTTAGTAGGAGGCAGCACGCTTTCTTGGTTTAATGCTAGAGATTTGTGATAAACTTTTTTCCCTTCCTTTTGACTTGTTCCTTAGGACTTCCATAGTTTGGCCACCTACTTGTCCCAGAATACCTCATCCGTGTTCTTGGATACCATCTCCGACTTCCATCTCCTGCTCTTTCTGGTCACCAATGAAGTCATGCCGCTGCAGGTATCAGCTCTGCTGCCCTTTCACTCTCCTCAGATCCCAGGCACTGGTGTGGAGCTTAGTGTTGAGAGACAGCCACCCCGTGCCCAGCATGCGTGTGAGAATATGCAGGCCACAGCACTTCTCTAGGGACCTTTATTTACTGTTGATGGAGATATTTGACCTTTAGCCTTCATGGTGAAGGACAGTTTGGTTATTGAGAATCACCTGGAGAGCAGAGGGGAATGAGCTATGTCCTCTATTGGGCCTGGAGCTCTGGGGACCCCACAGGTGAGACCGTCCCTGTTGCACAGCCTCAGAGCCAGTGTCTCTGCAGTTTCCTGGCACCCCCTCACCTTATGAACCAAATACTGTTAATGGCCTGAGCCCAGGAGGTTTTGCCAGCTTCCAGGTCCTGCACACACCATTGCACACTTGGCATTTTAAAGATACACCATAAGGGAGAGTGACTGAATGTTTTGCAGATGGTAGGTGCTCTCTGGACAGAGCAGGGCAGCAGGTCCTCCAGGAAGCCTGTGTGCGCCTTGGGCATTTACAGCTTGAGAGCCCTACTTCCATGGTCTGTCTTTGCTTGAGATCCACAGAAACGCAGAGGAGACAGGAACAAGTCGTCTGAACTTGACCACACTAGCTCCACCTCTTTCCTTAAGGGTGACTGATAGAGCTGTCCTTCCCAGGGCATTTCCATCTAGCAGCCTGTAATTGTCCTGTCCTCCTGCTGAGAGTGCACACATAATAGAATTTACACACCTAGCTGGGCATGGAGGGCGTGTTTACCACCCAGCATGATGCTCTCTACATGGGGACTCTGGCTTTTCTGGTTGCGGTCAGCCTTCTGGATTCAAGGTCAGCCCTGCCATCTGATTACAAGGTGACAGGTCTAATGCGTCATGTATTTTGCAGTGACAGCTTCTGAGATTCTTTTTCAATTTTCTTTGAAAGATACTAATTGATGTTAAGAAAAAAAAATAGTAAGTGTGTTTTCCCCTCAATCAGAGCAAAATGCAACCCTCCTTGTGGCGTCTTGCAGGACAGTATCAGCCTGCTGCTAGAAGCCGTGAGAACCAGAAACGAGGAGCTAGCACAGACGTGGAAGAAGTCTGAACAGTGGGCCACTATCGAGCAGCTGTGCAGTAAGTGTTCTCGGTTCCCTCCACCAAGGGTCACAGTCAAAATAGAGAACATGAGCTCTGTCGTTTATACACTGGACCCGGTGCCTCCTTGGAGTGCTTGGGCAAAGGGACAGATGCAGGCGGCCGCTTTGGCAACTTGTTAACAGTTTGCAAAAGAAGATGTGAGAATATACTGTCACTCTTCAAGGAAATGGCAACAAAACATGAGATACTACTGCGTGCTCATCAGAGTACTAAAATGAAAAGCTAAACAAACCTGACAGTATCAGGCACCTCGGAGAACATGGGGCAGGTTGGACTTGAACTCTTCTTGAGGGTGGGTGTGAGTTTCTTAGGAAACTACACTCCAGATATTTGGACTGGGATATCGCAGTCTTACTGTTGAGCCTTTACCAGGGCAAAGGAAGATAGGAAGCGAGCCCACAGGGTTTGTGAGATGCTCACTGCAGGGTGTGATGGTTCTTGCAGAGATACTAGCAGCAGGGGAGCAGACTTCAAGGGCAAGGAGGGAGGTGTCTGCTGACTGGAGCCGGAGCAGTTGATGTGCTCCTGAGCCGCCCTGCCCCGCTGTGTGGCTCTCGGGAGATGTCTTTCTTTCTGTGCAGACGTGACGTGTTCTCCCTTTACCCTACAGGCACCGTTGGTGTGCAGCTCCCAGGCCTCCATGAGTTTGGTGCAGTCGGGGGCTCTGCACGTGCTGCTTCCTCTGCCATGTGGGCCTGTCAGCACTGCACCTTCATGAACCAACCTGGCGCAGGCCACTGCGAGATGTGCAGCCTCCCCCGGACCTAGGGCTCTGGGCCTCTGCTGCGTGAGACTGGGCCAGCCCAGCCCTCTCTGAAGTCTGGAGCGCCACATGTTCCCTATAAGGCCTGAAGTCCACAGCCCTGAAAGAGATGGGCCAGCTACCCTGGTATCCAGATCTACTGAAGTGTCTCAGTGCAGATCCTGAAGAGAAAGAAACCCGGCTGTTGTGCTGGGTCAACAGAACCTCCCAACGGGAAAGGCAGAGCAGACCTGCCCAAGAGCACCCCACATGCCTCATTTCTTAATAGCTCCCCACTGGATTGGAGGGACTGAACACCTCCAACCGATCCAACTGAAATTGGGGGTGCACAGAGAGGGTGCTGCTGTCACCCAGCTATCTTTCCTTCCTCTATGATTTTTGTTTTCTGCCTTCCCACCTTCTCCCCCAGTGTTTGATGGATGTCCCTGGCTGTCTCTGTTCCCTTGCTGTGGACTGTGTCCCTCCTTTGGGAGCATGTGTGGCTAGGGTGTGGTAACCTTGGTCTGACATGCAGTGTAGTAGGTCCCTGCCCTTTACTTGCCTGAAATCAGCAGTTATCAGCAGCAATTCCCACCCAGGAAACTTTTATTTATTGTTTTTTAAAGATAAGCCTGCACAGATGGGATGAGAGATTTACCTCTACTCTCTCCTCCTCCAGTGCAGCTCCCCTTGGGTGGTTTATTGGGCAGGAGGCCACCACCATTTCTCCTCTGTGCAAACCTCAGTGCCTGAGACTTTGCTACCACGCTGCAGACAGTGGCAGTTGGTAGCATGGGTGGTTCATCAGAGCAGTAGTGGCTCTTGCCTGACAGTCAGCCCTGCAAGTCTATGGGCAGTCCTGGAGTTCTGGTCCCCTCTCCTAGCACTGTTCCTTTACCCAACGAGTCCCTACACTATGGCCTTCTTGCACAGTGCTGTGGCAGTTGAGAAAGCCTAGAAAAGGTGCCCATGTGACCACTGTGAGGCAAATAGAAACAGTCTCTGAGGGTCCTGTGTGGCTGTGTTGTGACAGCCCTTACCCAGGTAAGATAGGGATATCTTGATGCCTCGTTGCCTTAATGAGAGCTAAGTCAGCTGTCCTTCACCCTGGGAAAGGCCATGCCAGCTGTGGACTGCCGGGAGCCATGTGTGTCACTCTAGTAGAATGTACCCATGCTTCCTTCTGCATCTTTGGCCCTGTGGACAGAACACTTGTTGCTAGGTTATCTGGTGGCAGGGCTGGCCGGCACCGTTGGTCTCACCTGACATGAGATCTGAAGCTAAAGCCCTGGGACTGTGGAGCCATTGGGCTTGGTTTGTTATTGACAGGGTCATCCTGGAGGGTTAGAGGTAGAGAGCAAGGCAAGCATTCTCCCCAGCTACCTGCCAGCAGTGTATAGAGAAAGTGCTGAGGGCTGGCTAATCTCCCTCCTGGTAGTGTCCCTGGCTAGGGCCTCACATTTCTGGATTTTGGCTTTTTTTTTTTTTTGGTTTTCTGTTTTTGGTTTTTTTTTTTTCCTGGTCCCTAAGTCTGATAGACTGGATGTCCTGCCATTTCGTGTCTGCGACTTAGCTATGTTTCTCATGCCAATCACACTAGCACCGTTACTCACGCTGGGTAGGTGCTGGACTGGACAGCACAGACTCTGGAGACCGTTGGCCGCTGCTTATTCCCCATTCATCTTTGTCTACAAAGTTAATTATGTTCTCATTTTCTCGCATCCACGTAATTCTTGTTTTCTCTGACTTTTAGCTAAAGAAATTTTTGTGATTTCTCTGCTTATGGTTTTGAGTTACTCTTTGTTCAGTAATGCACTTTATTTTATTGTCCAAAGAGAGTCAAGCAAAAGCTACCAGCTTGGGGTGAGCCCCACAGAAGGTTCAGACCTGGGCAGCTCAGCTACCTCCTCCTACATGGAGGTGGCCCTGGTCCCACCTCTAATACCTACTGTCATCAGGCACTACAGCCCAAAAAGAGGTGCCCGTGAGCACACTGACCCACGTGAACCCAGTGGCTGCCATGGTCCTCTTCAGGCTCAGAGGTGGGGTCTAGCCCCGGCCTCGCTCGGGCCAGCCTGCTCCCGGGACACGGGTGCTCCCGCTTCGGCTCTGCTTTGGCTCGTAGGTGTGCACTGGCTGGGTGTGGACTGGTGGTTCTTTGACCCCCAGCCCTGCAGTGGAACCTAATAAAAGCACCTGAAGCGATTGTCCTGCTCCCACTGCATTGTTCCTGTGCCCAGAGCCATCATCCACCAGTGTGGCCTGGATGTGTTGCCTTGTAAGGCATAGGGGCAGTCTTGAGTGTTAGAACCTGGTGTGCAGAAGATAAACTGAGGATGCTTCCAACTCTGGAGGAGACTCCGATGCTGCAAAGGAGAAATTCATGTCCCACTTGTCTCCATCCAAGGTGTCTTCAGAGCAGCCTGGGACCTGGGCTCAGATCTGTTTCAAAGGCCACTCAGAAGTGATAAAATAGGTCCAGGCTTCACCCTCAGGTTAAAGTTGTGTGGGGTTTTTTTGTTTTTTTTTTTTTTTAATTTACAGCTGGGCATGGTGGTCCGTGCCTTTATTCCCAGTACTCTGGAAGCACAGACAGGCTACAACTATAAAACCTAAAAAATTATTTGGGGGCTGGGGGTGCGGTTCCACACAGGTCATTTTGTTTTGTTTTCGTAAGCTTTGCTGTTCTGGAACTAGCTTTGTAGACCAAGTTGGCCTTGAACTCACAGAGAATCCACCTGCTTCTTGTCTCCTGAGTGCTGGGATTAAAGGGGTGGCCTACCACACATCTTTTATGATTTTTTTCTATCGTGTGTTTTTGTGCACATAAATAGTTCAATAAAGGATGTGGGAGCCCCTGAAGCTATTAGGGGTTGTGGGCTTCCCAATGTGGATGCTGGGAATCAAACTTGGGTCTTCTGCAAGAATAGTATGTGCTCCTAAGTGCCGAGCCATCTCTCCAGCTCCAAGATGTTGCTTTGAGAGCTACACTAGGATTATACTATTCCAAGCTCACAGGACATTTTACACCTGGTTGTGGCCCCGGACACCTTTCTAGATTTGTCCACTGAAATTTTCAGATGAGTCAAGGCTGCCTGGGCTGGCCCCAAACTCAAGTTTTCCTGCCTCAGCCTCCCGAGTAGCTGCCGTTCCAGAAGCATAGTCAGTGGCATCCGGTTTGTAATGAGTCTATGGAAGTGGTGAGTGCTTCATCTTGTGCTTGGAGCCTCATTCCAGAGTAGGGCTCTCAGCTGCTCCCTCGAGTGGAGCTGTCACTGAGGAAAACGTAACGTTCCTTTAGACCCGGCTCATTGGGGTTCTCAGCATCCTCTGCTCCAGAATCACTTCCATCCTGCCGCGCTCACGAGTGGAGGAGAGGCTCTTGCTGGCTGCTCTGAAGCACCTTTTTCCCTGATGAAGGGACTGAACAGTGTTTTGAGCCACCCTAGTCCGGCGAGCCCATGCTACATGGGTGATGTCCTCTCAAGTGCTGTCACCAAACGGTGCGAGGGCAAGTGCTGCGCACGACCTTGCACCAGAGCAACCTCTGCTCAACAGGTAGGTGATCTCAGGCAGTGGGCCCGAGTGGACTTGCAGGGCTGCATTATTTGGGCATCCTCCGGCTTCCCACCTCCCGCCGAGCCACGGGTGTCTGCGTTCCAGCGCTTACAGGGCGGTCCCGCCCTCTAGCGGACCGTGGAGCCGCCGTCCCCGCCCCTGCAGCAGGCCCCGGCCACGCCTCCGCAGCGGCCGCTTTACGGCGGAGGCCGCGCCGCGCCGTGGGCGGCCGTAAAGCCTGGAGGCGGCACCGCCCCTCCAGGCTGAGCTCTGGCCCCGCGCCCGCAGGATGGCGGGCGCTTCCTCGCGCGTGCACTACCTGTCGGACTTCTGCTGTCCGCTCGGAGGCCGAGCGGCGGGGAAGCCGTCTGTGCTGCGACATGAGGCGGAGGTCTTCCTGTCCACCGGGCGCGAGTTCGTCTATGTGTATGACCAGGAGGGCGGGCTGCTGACGGTGAGCGGCGGGAGGGCGGGCGGCGCCGTTCCGAGGTGAGCCGGGGCCGCGTGTGCCCTCGCCTGACCTCGCTCTCCTGGCGCCCAGGCGGTGTACCAGTTTCCCGACCAGGTATGGCACCTGCAGCTCCTGGCCATCCGCAGGGCACTCTACGTCCTGTGTGCCCGGACTGGCATCTACTGCCTGTCGTTGGACTCACTGGACAGGTGAGGGGGCGTGGCCCCACGCGGCCCGGCCAGTGCACGAGTCGGGACCCCATTCGCTCTGAGCCGTGCGCGGTTTGTCGTCCCTGTAGTAGTCCTTTTGACGGCCACTGACAACACGCTGGGGTAGGAGGCAGGGGACTGCGTTCTAGGCCACCCATTCCTGCACTTAGAACCCTCCAATACCTGTGCATGTGCAGGCGTGGCAGTAGAGTGTCTGCTTCCACGAAGTTCTTAGCTGTTGAGACTCAGGTAGTGAAGTCTGCAGCCAGGAGCACCCCTGTCATTGCCCTCAGGTGTCTGGCAAGACCTCTTAGAAGTGTGTCTCAGAAGGAGGTGTCTCTGGCCAATAGTGACAGAGCTCGTTGGCCATTGGCTTGTGCACAGCCCCGATGCAGCCTTGGGAATAGTTCCCACGCGATGAGCTTTGTCTGCAGCGCTGTTGCTTCGGGCTGACCCATGTGTCAAGTGTGTGTGTGACCCGCTGAATGGCCTGTGATGTCTCCCGCCTAGCCTACTCAGAGCAAGTCAGGTTATTGTCGAACAGATGCGAGTCTACCCCACCCCGCACTGATACAGTTCCATTGTTCCGAAGGTCTGGGAGCCAGGCCTGTGAGGACAAAGAGGATGAGACTCACCCTTACCCTGTGATCCATGTGGACCCAGATGCCTGTGTGCTCCCTGACGCTGCCCTCTGTGCCTTCACTGTGCTGGATGATATGCTGGTCACCCTGGCACAGGGCCCCACCCAGTGGAAGATGCAGCTATTTGAGCGTCCCGGTGCAGGGGAGGAGCCTTGGCCTGGAGGCCAGGTTGGTGAGGTGGAGCTGTCCACCTGCACCCCTCCAGGTGGGGTGCCAGGAAAGCCTGCAGCCCCCTGCTTCCTGCCGGTGCTGTGCTGCGTGTTCCCGCCAGACTCCAGGGCACCTCATGGCCACCCCCAGGGCTGTGGGTGCTTCGTGCTGGAGGAGGCTCTCTTTGGCCTACTCTTCGGAGTCGACGCCACCCTCCTGCAGTCCCCTGTGATCCTCTGCGGTCTCCCTGATGGCCAGCTCTGTTGTGTGGTCCTCAAGGCCCTGGTTACTTCTGGGTTAGCCCCTGGTGACCCAAAGGTCCTGGTCAAGATCCTCCACCACCTAGAGGAGCCTGTGATCTTCATTGGGGCTTTGAGGGCAGAGCCACACGAGGAGGAAGCAGCCAGAGAGCCGCTGCCTGGCAGGCATGTGCACTCTGACTGCCTAGTGGCCCTCGGTCACCAGGGCCGGACACTGGCCATCAAGGCCAGCTGGAGCGAGTCAGGGAACCTGGTGCCAGACCTTCGTGAGTATTGCCTCCCAGGGCCTGTGCTCTGCGCCGCTGCCTGTGGCAGGGATGGCCTCATGTACCACAGCACCCCCTCAGACGTCTGTATGGTGGACTTGACTCGGAGAGACAGTCCTTGGAACCCTGAGAAGTCAGATGGGGCCTTAGACGGTCTGCCCTCCGTGCTGTGCCCAGCCAGCTTGAACATCTGCAGTGCCCTCGCCCTGTGTGTGACAGCAAGGGCACCTACAGGTATGAGCTGCCATCCGTCCGGCATCCTCGAGGCGCGGGACAGGCTCCTCCCGACAGGCTCCTCCCTAAGCTGTCCTCCCTCCTAGCCTGTCTGTTTGGTGAGACTTTTGCTGAGCCAGCAGCTGCGGGCTTTCCTCATCAGGCTCATCACAGACCAGAAGTTCACTCACTCCTGCCTTGGGGTCAAGGGACCTCTGTATGTGTGTCCTCTCCGGAATCAGGCTGTGGCCCCTCAGCCGGGCACCAAGGCTTGTGGTCTGGTTTAAGAACGTCTCCCATAGCGGCTCTCAAATGGGGTCAGGCCAAATCCCCACATGTCCTCTGAGCGCCCGAGGAACCGCGTTAGCTGCTGTGTGGCCTGTTTATGAGCCACTCAGAGGGTGTCTCAGCTCTCTAAGGAAGCCTTAGTTAGGCTTGCCTGACTCTGGCTTGAGGGGAAGACATCTCTCCCCTCCCCCGTGTCTCCCCATTAAGATCAGCTAAGAGTATATTAAAGTCTGCCCCAGAAAACATTTAACAGGAGAAGAAAAAACGCTTCGAAGGAGAGACCCAAACCACTTCAGGCAAGGGGGTGTATGTAGCCCGAGACAAGGGTACCTGTGAACTGACTTCCAGCCACTAAAGTGCCCACATCAGAGCTCATGTTGAGAGATGTGTTGAGACCCTTGGCAGGGGCAGGGCGTGGGGTGGTAGAGAAGCTAGAGACTGCGGTGAGCAGAGACTGAGGTGAGCAGAGCTCAGCCTCTGGGCCACTGTTCTTTCGAAGGCCCAGCAGCCTTGCTCTGCGTGGCCCGTTGAAGACTGTGACACATTTAAATAATTGGGCACCATACAGTGTCCTCATCTGGCCCCTCTTTGTCCTGTCTGTGTGGACCAGTTGACACCATGGCATCACATCTGTGGAGCATCATCTTGTGTAGGCACTTCACAATGTGTATAGAGCTCTCTCAGTGGTCCCCATCCCTGTCCAGACCTGGCGCGGGCTTCCCAGATGTCCCCTCATGTCCCTCCTTGGGGACTGCCTCAGTCCTCTGCCAACCCCTTTTCTGGAGCCCAGAGCAGACAGCACTGAGTGCCTGGCAGCTGCTCCAAATTCATGACCGGCCCTGCGTGTGTCCATCATCAGGTGGCACCGAGCTCTTGGCTCTGTCTTCTAAAGGACGCCTGATCACCTGCAGTCTGGACTTGAACTCCGAGGCGCCTGTGCCTGCCAAAATAGCCATGGCAAATGCAGGCCAGAAGATTAAGGAGCTGCTCTTGGACATCGGTGATGTCTCTGAGAGGTGAGCTGAAGTCTACAGCACAAGCAGAACCTGCGCCTTGTCCTTAGGGGTCAGCATCCCATGGGAGCCACCAGTCTGGGGAGGATTTGGTTAACAGCCATCTGTGTGGCTGCCTCTGCCTGTCTGCTTCAGTGCTAATCCCCCTTGTTCCTCGTGGCTTTGGGCTTTACGGCCTTGTGACTTGAGGATATTCCCACAAGGCCTAACACCTACTGTCACTGGGGAGTGTTGCAAAAGGAAAAGGGGGCCGATTGGGAACATGTGAGGTGATGTATGGGGCTAGTTCATCCCTAGTAGCCACAGGCCAGTTCATCGTCTCCATCCTGCCCTGCCTTCTATAGCCAAGGTAAAAGATGAGGTCAAACAACTTAAAGTATCCTCCAAAGGATCTTACAGTCAGGACAGAGAGAGATGGACCCCTTGGACCGGGGAGCTGCTTGCACCCTCAGAGAGCTGGGGCTGGAGCCATGACCTGGTCCCTTCCTCCAGGGAGTCTGCAGACATGACTCCCTCTGCTGTGACCTCTTTCTCCTGGGTGCCATGACTGTCCTTTGCAGGGTGTCCTTTCTGAAGAAAGCTGTTGACCAGCGCAACAAGGCCATCACAAGTCTCAACGAGGCCGTGAATGTGAGCTGTGCCCTGCTGTCCAGCCATGAGGGTGACAGGCCCATCTCATGTGCCATCACCACCTCCTGGAGCCGCCTGGAGCTGCGAGACATGCTGATGGCCACCTGCACGCTGGAGAATAGCAGCAGCTTCAGCCTGGACCAGGGCTGGACCTTGTGTATTCAGGTGCTGACTAGTTCCTCCGCCTTAGACCTGGATGGGACTGGCTCAGCTTTCACCTACACCATTCCAGTGGACAGACTGGGCCCAGGCAGCCGGCGGGAAGTGACGCTGCCCCTGGGCCCTAGTGAGAGTGGCGTGCTCGACCTGCCCGTGACCATGTCCTGCTGGCTCTTCTACAGCCTCAGGGAGGTGGTGGGTGGGGCCCTGGCCCCCTCAGACCCTCTAGAGGTCCCCTACCTGGAGAAGCTTCCTCTCAACCTTCCTAAGCAAGAGGGCGTCTGCCTGCCCCTGTGCAAGCGCACGGTGGACATGCTGCAGTGCCTGCGCTTTCCTGGCGTGACCTCGCACCCTGCCCAGGCCCCCTGTGTGCCTCCTGGCCCCGCCTGCGAGCCTGTGGAAACTTTCCTGAAGACCTGCCAAGCCCCTGGCAGCGAGCCTACCGGGGCTGCCTCCCTCCGGGCCAAGTACCTGCCTCCATCCACGGCCTCCATCAGGGTGTCCGCAGGCCTTCTCAGAGCTGCCCTGGAGGACAGTCGCTCAGGTTGGTGGCACAGGTGGCTTCACTTTGGCTGTGGAAGTTAGGTGTCCCTTTCTCTCCCCATGGCTTACGAGTCCCTCTGCACGCAGACTGCTGTCGGCTCTGGTGATATGTTCCCCTGTCAAGGTCCTTTGTGTGTTTCTTAACAAGTGTGAGGTGGTACAACCTAAGCGGAGGCAGATGTCACCAGGGAGCAGCTTGGAAAATTCTCACACACAGTGCACCTTGGGGTCTCCAGACCAAAAGCCGGTCTGAGTTCTGTTACGGCACTGGGCCTGGCTTTTGCTCCCACTTCGTGAAGTCCTTTGTGTTGTTTGGGGCTGCACCTGTGGCAGAAGTGTCCCGGTCGTCAGTACCTCTGTCCTGCTCCAAATAGATGTTGGGTTGAATATCTGCTTTCAGTCTGTCCTGGAAAGAGCTGCAGCAATCTTGTGTAGTGTTTCTTGTCTGTGCACCACAGTGCAGCTAGGACCTTGCCGTGTGGCTCACAGGACTGCCCGAGCGCCCGGTCCATGATTTCCTAACAATCCCTATTCCCCCCTGCCTCCTGTGTAACTTGCCTAGCTTCCTACTTGTACAAGGGCTGTGAGCATTTGGGACACTTAGGTGGCACCGGGAAGGGAGCATTTGGCGGAAGCCGCACGGGTGCGCAAGCTCCAGCAGGCACCTCTCTCTTGCAGGTTTCCACCTGTGCGGCGCTACCCTGCAGTGGCTCCTTGCCGAGAACGCTGCTGTGGATGCCGTGAGGGCCCAGGCACTGTCTTCCATCCAGGGAATAGCCCCAGATGGAACTGATGTCAACCTCATCGTCCATGAGGCAAGCAGGGGCCACTTGTCTGTTCTTGGGGAGACGGACCTCAGTACTCCAGTGCTCAGTGGGTCCCAGGGCCGTTGCTTATGAAGAGTTACTTTACCTGGCCTATCATTCTCGTCAAGATTGTGTCCCTGGGAGAACCAGCCCGTCTAACTGTATCCGTCATGGGTTCCCTGTTCTTGTGCACTGCTAAGGTCACAGTGGACAATAAATGCAGTAACCATCCAAAGCTAGTAACAGGTAACTGTTGGACCATCGAAGGGCGATGCGCGCCTTCAAGTGAGACAGCCCATCACTCACACACAGATCTTTAAATCTTCCTGTCAGAGACTCCTGGAGACTTGCCCTGTCTGCCAAGAGGTGAGGGCCTCTACCCCAGAGCTCAGGCCATGTCCTCCGAGCTCCTTCGCCCCCCTGTCCACTGTACGTCCCCTTCAGGCCAGGCTGTGGTCAGCTTCTAAACCAGACACTCCCTAGGCCGAGAGTAGGGACTGGCGGTAGTTACGGTCGGCAGCGGCCTCTGTGCTCGCAGCCACACGGAGAAGCCATTGGCGGCACAGGCCTTTCTACAGTCCCCACATTCTGGGTCTTATGCCACCGTGTGGAGAGAAAGCCATGGCTACCCAGCCTGTAGTTAGCACAGTAAGGCTCTCCCAGAAGGGGCTGCGATGCCCACAGATGGGCTCAGCTCCTGGCGTCAAGGCCTCCCTCCCTGGCGTGGAGCCAAGCTCAGCTTGGGTCTTGATGTGGCTCAGAATGAGGTGGGCCTGCAGGACGGGACTGAGTCGGCCTGATGCCGTTGTCCCCTGCAGGCGGGTTTCTAGAACAGTCCAGACCATGCTGCAGCTACTCAAGGCCTTGTATGTTGCAGGTAGCTGTGACTGATTTGAGCCCTGCAGGCCCCATCCAGGCTGTGGAGATCCAAGTGGAGAGCTCCTCTCTGGCCAACATGTGCAGGGTACACCATGCCATCGTCAGACGAATACAGGTACCACCGGCAGCAGGGGTGGGGGGTTCTGGGAGGAGGCTCTGAAGGCAGTGTCCTGCCAGCCCCATGTCACTCAGGTTCAGAAATGTCTGAGTCCATATGTCTGATAAGTTTCTGGTCATTGCTTGTCATGTCTGGGTCTGAGCCCCAGGAATGGACTTCAGGCCAGTGCACCTGAGCTACGAGGAGGGAACAGGTAGGGAGGTTACCACCGTGGAGAACATTTGAGCACTGTGCCTCTGCCTACTCAGATGAAGAGCTTCTAAGTCTGAATCGCTCCCGTGGCCCCGTCTCCCCTGGTGCCTCAGGTGGCTGTCCAGATCAGCTGTCACCTGCTGGTGACTGGTGTGGCCCAGCCCCAAGGCCAGGTCTGCCGTTGGTTCTCGGCTATGACGCCACACCGACCTCACCTTGGAACTTGACCCTGTGTCCTCTAATGCTGCTTCCCTAAGAATCAGGGCCCGGCAGCTGGGCGCTCTGAACGGAGGACCGGGCCGGAGGTGCTAGTGGTTTCAGAGCTGGAAGGCCAGCCCGTGTGGTCTCCTGGCACGTGACCCCAGTTGTGAAGGTCACTCCATGAAGTGAGTGACAGGACATAGCCCAGCTGCGGGCTTCGTGTGTCCAGGAGTTCAGTCTCCAAGGTTTGGAATAGCAGGGGAGTCTCCAGAGCAGCGGTACCTCCAGGGACTAGTTGTGTTTTGCTCAGATTTACTGTTATAAGGACATAGCCTCATAGGATTAAGGCCAAGCTAGTGATATCTTGGTCATCCCCAAAGACCCCATTTCAAAAAAGCTGCATTCAAGGGACCTGGGGTTAGGAGTTCATGCGTGATCTCAAGGGGACACAGTTGATCTTGATAAAGAATTACATGGTACAGGTGCCCTTAGGTAGCATTCAGGACACTGAGTGGATATTTGACTGAGACAGGTCTCCCTAGCAGGCTTTGCTCATATCAGAAAAGGCCACCAGGCCCTCACCTTTCAGACCTCATAGCATTTAGCAAGCTAGACTGCCTTCAGAAAGCAGGAATGAATGAATGAATGCCCAGCACTAAGTGAGCCTGCACAGAGAATGAGAAAAACAGATCAGATTGGAGTCCTGCCTAAGGCCCAGCCCAGATTGGGGTTTAGGCTAAAAAGACTTTTTAAGCCAGGCGTGATAGTGCACACCTTTAATCCCAGCACTTAGGAGGTAGAGGCACACAGATCTCTGTGAGTTCAAGGACAGCCAGGGCTACACAGAGAAACCTGCCTCAAACAAACAAACACGAATACTCTTCGGTCATCCCTAGTGGTGTATCCCCAAATCCCAGAATTTGTTAGGTTGTGGCAGGAGAATCAGGAATTCAAGACCAGCCTCAGCTACATAGCAAGCTTGAGGCTACCCTGGGCTATTTAAACTCCAGAAATGTCTTAATTACAGTCAGGTGGGAGTGCCTGCTGCTTTGAGGAAAGTTCTGGTGAACAGGGTGGGAAACACTAGTGGGTGAATGAGTGGGCTCTCCACAGGAGTCAGGGTCAGCTGAGCAGAAAGCCAAGAGACGGATAAGAAGGGGTGACCACACTGAGGAGCATGGGGACCCTACCCTCTGCACTCGGGCACCTGCTCTGCACAGTGGGAAGCACTGTGCAGCACCATGCACACATGCACACACGCACACACACCCTTGTGTCCTCCAGACTATGGTCACAGAGCAAGCAGCCCAAGGCTCCAGCCCACCTGACCTCCGCATGCAGTATCTACAGCAGATCCACGCCAACCACCAGGTAAGGCCCCGTGCCTGGGTTTGAGGAGTGTCCCAGACGGCATATAAGGAAGACAGTACTCGGAGGGCGCCAGCCATGGGGGCTGCCCAGTGTCCGTGTGGGCTGCGTGCTCTGTCCGTTTCCCATCTGCCTGCCATGCCCATGTGGTGCATGTTACACACCTAAGGCGTGTGACCCACTGCTCCCAAGTGTAAGGTGCTCCTGGGTGGGGCACGGCTGAGCCCACCGCCCGCCCACAGGAACTGCTTCGTGAGGTGCAAGCACTGCGTGACCGGCTGTGCACGGAGGATGAAGTGAGCTCCTGCTCCACAGCCCAGAAGCTCCTGCAGATTTACAAGCAGCTGCGCAACCCTAGCCTCGTCCTGTTGTGACCAGGTAGGTCCTGCTCCTCTCCACACTTCCTCCAGGATGCTGACCTTGGTGGTTACCCAGAGTGGAAAAGGAGGCCCTCTGGTCCCCTGGCTCAGGCAGCTACGCCTCCTGGATAGTCAGGAAGGCAGAAAAAGGGGGTGGGGGGGAGATAGCGGCAGCCATGTCTGAACCCACCAGGCTTTACTGCCTCATGCCTTCCTCCTTCCCGACAGCTGCTGGCCAGCTCCACGTCACTGCGGGACACACTTGGGGCCTGCCTGGCAGCACCCCTCAACTGGAACCTCTGCACCCCTGATGGGAAGTACCGTTGCCCAAGAACTCAGGCCATGGAGACACAGGGTTTCTGGGGCGCACACTTGCAGTTTGGGACTGTCCTGTGCTGGCCCCAGCACACCCCGGGAGCGCCGGCTGCCTCTCTGGGCCACCAGGTGGCAGAGTGCTCACTGCAACCAAAGCACAAAACCGTGGGAGGGCTCGCAGGCCGCCTCCAGCACTGTGTGCTCTTGAGCTCATGCCCCAGCCTCCTCCTCACTGGGCCCTGCCCTGCTGCCGGTGCTGTCGTTGCCACGGGAGGGGAGCGTCTGCAGAGCTCTGGGCCTGCTCCTGTTGTCTGTCTGTCTGTCTGTGAGGTGCTGTGCTGACAAGCTGCCTTTTCGTGAAGTTCCAGGTGTCCACTGACATCGCCTCAGTTCTGCCCTCCGCCTCCGTGTTGTGCTCTGTGCGGTCTCGGGGGGGCCACCCTTCCCAGCTTCCCCTTGCCCTCTGACCAAAGGACACTCCTCAGTGTCCACGTACCCTCCACCAAGGCTACTGTGGCCATTTGGGGCCAAAGATCTGCCCTTCAGGGTCTGGCCAGGCTGAGGCTGCTGGCTCCTGCCACCCTCATCCCACAGGGATTGACATGGGAGTCTGTCCATCCTGCAGGACAGAGTTCTCCGTAGAGGCAGTTAGGAAGTGGAACAGGCCTACTCTAGACACCACCTCCAGTCTATGCAAGACTGGCTTTTGTAACAAGGTACTCGTTCCCAGGGTTGCCAGTTTACCTTGGCCCCAGGTGGCCTGCTAAGAGCCCTGTCCACAACTTGTCCCCAAGGCTACTCTTGCCCCAGTGGGAGCCTCAGGCTCCTTTATGTAGTGCACTCTCGACAAGTTAGAGAGGCTGGGTCAACCCATAGGACATAAAGGGCCCACCTTGGAAAGGGAGGTGTCTGTAGGCTGCACTGGCCTCAGTCTCTGTCAGAGCTGACATTTCTGAGTGTCCCCTACTTGCCGTTACATCCCACAGAGATGGTGAGGCTCCTCTTCAGCCTGAGCTGGAGCACATCCTGGGAGCTGGAGCACGTGCCCTCAGTGGAGCTGGAGCACGTCCGTGCCCTCAGTGGAGCTGGAGCACGTCCGTGCCCTCAGTGGAGCTGGAGCACGTCCGTGCCCTTAGTGGAGCTGGAGCACGTCCGTGCCCTCAGTGGCTGGTGCTGATGCTGTCTGACCTCCTCAGCCTTACCGGGCACCTGTGTCTGGGCTGTGGCCTGTTGTCCTTGGCACTGGCTGAATTAGTAGAGCCCATGCCAGGCTTAGGTGACTGCCCGAGGAGAGGGAACACTGATCTTAGCGGGAGAGTCACATTTGACGGTCATCATAGAGTAAGAGTCACCGTTATTCCGGCCGGGTCCCCAGTCTTGTTCAGCACCTACGTGATGTCCTGGCACATGCTGGGCGTGCCTGACATCCGGAACACTTCGGGCTGTGAACCACCAGAGACCTGACCCGCTCAGGACGGCTGCTAAGGTCAACTCCAAGAGTCAGCAGGGATATTGTCTGACGTGTCCCTGGTCACTTTGGGTAAGCCAGGGGCAGTCCTAACAGTGAGGGTGTGTGTCTGGCCTTCCCCCCAGCTGCGCATTGCCTCCCCACTCGAGCTCAGTCGTGGACTCAACTGGAGAGGACTTTGAGCCCAAGTCAGCCCAGGTGAGAGGGGCCTTCCTCAGTCTCTGACCCAAAGCCTAGCAACTGCTGGGGCAAGATGGGTGGGGTGGAGGCCACCCCTCCCCCGCCATGGAGAGAGACTTGCCCTGAAGGGTGAGGGCTGTCCCAGGGGCCAAGCTCTAGTGCTGAGCAGAGGGGACTTGGGGACTCCAGGGGTGTGCCCTTCCCATTACCAAACAGCCTACAGCAGCTCTGCAACAAAAGTTTAATGCTGGGTCGGTGGGCTCTGGGATTGACCCACTGTGAGTCCTCAATATTCCCAGAGAGCTTCCCCCATAGGCAGGTCTGCGTCAGCACGCAGCAGCCCTGAGGCGCCCCCACGCAGGTACTTGCCACTGAGGGCTCGGATGGCCAAACGGCCACGCTCTCGGAACTCGAAGAGGAAATCTTCCGCCAAGTCACCGTCGCTGCACACGCTTCCGTGGCTGCCAGTGTACCAGAACCCACCTCCACGGCCTGGGAGCAAGGCTGGAGGTTAGCAGGGCCCACACACACCGAGGAGCCTCCCGGAGTCCCCCGCACTTTTCTCTCTCACACCTCGGATCTGATAGGCGCCATCCCTGAAGCTCAGGTGGAAGACATCATAGGTGGAACGATTGGTGTCCAGCTGGTTGGAGCCTCGGCGGTGGCATACAAAGCCATCCAGGCCACGCAGCACCAGGATGGGTCGGTTGATGAGTTTGAGGATGAACAGCTCGTCCTCACCTGCAGGAGAGGGTGCTGTGGACCGGCCACTCCCGCCCCTGCCTGTCCTTTCCAGGCCGTGGACTTGGGGGGGGGAGGTCCAGGAGTGCCACCGCCTCATGTGCTACTGTGGCAAGGAGCCTAGCACCTCCACAGAAGCAGGCGCTCCTGATGCAGATGGTGTTAAAGGGGTGCCCAGGATTCCCCAGAGACAGTAAAGAGAAAGCCACCTGGGGATCCGACCTCAGCCGCACAGACCCCGGATGGAGAACTGCCCTGACTTACGGAAGGCAGCGAATGCTCACCCACAAAGTCGCTGATGGCGGCCAGCTGCCCGTTTTTCTTCATGCACACATAGCGCCCGTTGCTGGCTTTAAGTGCCACCCGCCGACCATGCCATTCTATTTCAAACATGGCGTTGGCAGAACTGTGGGTGAGGGGAGAAGATCTCAGAGAGAGAGAGGTGCAGAGTTTGGCCTCCCTACCCCCCCTGGGTTCCGGGGTGGAACAAGCCTGTCCCCCACAGAAGTACCCATGACCGGTAGGAGCCACTCTCCATGCCACTGAGTGTTCTTTGCTGATTGGGCTGCTATTCTCACGGCTGAGGCTGTGCTCAGGGTGCTGGTGGAGGTGGTGACCAAAGTGACAGTAGTCACCAGGTGTGGTGGCACAAACTTTTAATCCCAGCGGAGGCAGATCTCTGGGTTTGAAACTATGTTCCACACCGTCCAAGGCTGTATAGTGAACCCTCTCTCTCAAAAAAACAAACCCAAAAAGGTGATGGTGGTGGGGATGTGGGAAGGTGACAGACAAGGACAGGTGCACTCACACTTGTGTGGCTGTGGCCTGAATGCCCCCATGAGTGACCAAGGTCCAGTAGCCCCCATTGCTGGAATAGAAAGTACACTTCTTTGTCTCCTGGTCGATTTGCATCAGGAATGTCTCACAATCCAGTTCTTCATCCTGATTGGCTGAGACATTGATTCCTGGAGGGAGAGGACAGTGAAGCTGCTCACACCTCTCCTGGGAGGCAAGAGAGGGGAAGCTTTGGATGTGGGGAAGCCCAGCCGGGAGAGCCTCGGCTAGAGAGAGAGGGAGAGGGAGAGAGAGAGAGAGAGAGAGAGAGCCTCAGCTAGAGAGAGAGAGAGCCTCAGCTAGAGAGAGAGAGAGCCTCAGCTAGAGAGAGAGAGCCTCAGCTAGAGAGAGAGAGAGAGCCTCAGCTAGAGAGAGAGAGAGCCTCAGCTAGAGAGAGAGAGAGAGCCTCAGCTAGAGAGAGAGCCTCAGCTAGAGAGAGAGAGAGAGCCTCAGCTAGAGAGAGAGAGAGAGCCTCAGCTAGAGAGAGAGAGAGAGAGAGAGCCTCAGCTAGAGAGAGAGAGAGAGAGAGAGCCTCAGCTAGAGAGAGAGAGAGAGCCTCAGCTAGAGAGAGAGAGAGAGCCTCAGCTAGAGAGAGAGAGAGCCTCAGCTAGAGAGAGAGAGAGAGCCTCAGCTAGAGAGAGAGAGAGAGCCTCAGCTAGAGAGAGAGAGAGAGCCTCAGCTAGAGAGAGAGAGAGAGAGAGCCTCAGCTAGAGAGAGAGAGAGAGCCTCAGCTAGAGAGAGAGAGAGAGCCTCAGCTAGAGAGAGAGAGAGAGCCTCAGCTAGAGAGAGAGAGAGAGCCTCAGCTAGAGAGAGAGAGAGAGCCTCAGCTAGAGAGAGAGAGAGCCTCAGCTAGAGAGAGAGAGAGCCTCAGCTAGAGAGAGAGAGAGCCTCAGCTAGAGAGAGAGAGAGAGCCTCAGCTAGAGAGAGAGAGAGAGCCTCAGCTAGAGAGAGAGAGAGAGCCTCAGCTAGAGAGAGAGAGAGCCTCAGCTAGAGAGAGAGAGAGAGCCTCAGCTAGAGAGAGAGAGAGAGAGCCTCAGCTAGAGAGAGAGAGAGAGCCTCAGCTAGAGAGAGAGAGAGAGCCTCAGCTAGAGAGAGAGAGAGCCTCAGCTAGAGAGAGAGAGAGAGCCTCAGCTAGAGAGAGAGAGAGAGCCTCAGCTAGAGAGAGAGAGAGCCTCAGCTAGAGAGAGAGAGAGCCTCAGCTAGAGAGAGAGCCTCCTTAGATTTTGAAGCCATCTGTCAGAGGCTGCCCCAGGACCATGGGGTTCCAGCGCACCTCACACATGGCCTCCAAGGATGAGTTCTTAACCCAGCTCTTCCCACACTCCCTGAGGTAGTACCTTTCCTGCTGGCAAATCCCCATTCTGCTAATCAGCAAGTAATCTGCTTGTTCCCGCTCTCTTGATGAGGAGGCAGGATTTACAGCGGTTTCTATTTATAATTCACCCTTGGGCTGCCAGGTGGGGTGTCTGACCTTCCTGTCGGGGTGACCTAGATCATAGCCAGTGACTGGTAACCAGCCCACCTCCATCCCGCACATACGCTTGAGCCCGTGGGGAGGGCAGGGTGCCAGTGCCTGCCTGCTGCTCCTGCGATGGGACAGAGAGGACAACTGTACCATGGCCTGGCTCAGCATGCAAGCCCGGAAAGACCCTCAGGATTGTCCCACAAGCTCGGGCTCCCTCCAACAAACTGCATCAGTTTCTATGGCAACTCGTTACTCTCGAATAGTGTAGCCAATAGAGCCCTCAAGATCCAGCCTTACAGGAGAGAGGACCGACCAAACAGCGGCCCCTAGTGGAGAGGCTGAGGTGTGCCACCCTTTTCCAGCTCCTCCCAAAGGCCACGCCCACGCCCCTCACGCTGAAGATCGCTGCACCCGGGCAGAAGAGCAGTTGGCACAGCCCCAGGAGAGGGCCCGCTCAGGTCCCCTGGCACTGGAGTTACAGGTGGATGTGAGTGCCTGGGATTGAACGTGGGTCCTCTGGAAGAGCAGCCATCTTTAACACGGCCCCAACGGTGTTTTACTGTTCCCACTGGGCCACAAGGCGAGAAGACGGGGATTCTGGGTGCTGTCTCATGGGTGTATGCTACAGACTACAGAATCTCGCCGGGACAGAAGGCAGAACTAGGTCAGAGGACCTTAGCTGGACGTGCCGACTAGCACCGGCCATTGACTTCACCCACATCTCCGTCTCACAGGCCAAGATGGTGTGTCCCATGTCACCACTGCTCCTGCCTCTGCAGACAGAGCGCATACCTGCCCCTTCCACCTCACCCTCACCTGCTTGTAGGGAACTGATGAGGGGTGGGTTCTGGGTGAGTGTGAGGTGTGCCCTCTAGGATCCAGGAAAGGGGTTGAGTTGGTCTGTTACTGGCAGACACAGATGCTCATAGCTGGGCTGCATGTCAGCCCCACAGCGCCAGAGAATGCAGACACAGGCAGGTGGCAGCAATGGAACCCAGTAGTGAAACTACCAAGTGGTTGCCCACAGGCGGCTCCTGGCTAGAAGACAAGTCTGGGGCTGTCTGTCCGGGTGACCAGACCGCGGTGGGCTGCTACTCCATAGGTGCTATGCTGGCCAAGACAGACACCCACGTCACCACTCCAGCTTCCTTGAGCTGTGTGTCATTTCCACCCCAACACAAAGCCCTACCTGACACCAATCCCAAGACGGGAATCACTGACAGACATCACACACACACACACACACACACACACACACACACAGCAGCAGCAGCCCCAGCAAAGGGAAGCACAGTGGGCCTCTACCTCCACTGTCCTTAGCAGGAGATTCTCCCACCAAAGGGACCATACAGTGTGGCCAGGAGCTGGGCAGAGGCGGGCACATCTCTGGATTGGAGTCCAGCCGGCTCTACTCAGAGCAAGTTCCAGCCAGAGTTACACAGACAAACCGTGTCTCAAAAAAACAAAACAGGCTGAAGGAGACCAGTTGGGTGGCTCAGCAAGTGAAGGTGCCCTCGAAAACTTAGGGATCCGAGATTGATCCCCAGAGCCGCGTTAAACTGGAAGGAAAAACCTGACTCCACAGAGTTATCCTTTGACCTCTTCAAGTGTGCCATGGCAAGTGTGCTCACGTGTCACACACAACACACATACATACACGATAATTTTTATTCAAGTGGTCTTACTAAGCAGCTCTGGCACTCCTGGAATTCACTATGGCTGGCCTCAGACAGAGATTCGCCTGTCCCTGCCTTGCAAGGGCTGGGATTAAAGGTGTGCACCACTGTTCCCAACTTGTTATTGTGTATTATTATTGTTGTTGTTGTTGTTATTTAAAAGACTGAAAAGGGGGCTGGAGAGATGGCTCGGGGTTTAAGAGCTCTTACTGTTCTTGCAGAGGACCTGAGTGTTGTTCCCAGCACCCTCACCAGGCGGCTCCAAAGGAGCCAACACCCTCTTTTGGCTTCTGCAGGCGCCTGTACTCACATGCATGGACCCTTCACAGACACACAGACAGACAGACACACACACACACACACACACACACACACACACACGGTTTTAACAGCTGAAAAGCAATCTATCCTACCCAGCTCTATGACTAATCGGATCCACCATCTTTTTTTTTCCTTCTATGTTGGGAATGGAACTCAGTGTTGTACGCACTAGGCAAGTGTTCCCCACCGAGCTACCCCCTCAGCCCACATCCCGCCACCGCTCCCACCTCTAATCCACCACCGCCACCGTCTCAGCTTCTCACTACTACCATCACCATCATCAGCGCCCTCTCCATCACCATCTTCATCACCTCCACCGTTCTCACCCAACACCACTAACATCCTGCCAAGCCTCCACAGTATGGCCCCCAGTATAGATGTTTCTGTTACCGCCTTCCTTCACGAGTCTGTTACAGGCTATTTGTTACAATCAGGTCTAGCAACGCCAAGGCCTGTTCCTGCCTCTGTCCTAAAGGCCATGACCGCAGATGCAGGTTCTTCTGGGCAGTCTGGCCTCCCAGGAGGGTATCCCTGGCCATCTGGACAGGACATAAGATGCCCAAGGAGACTGGCCATCCATGTACTACTCTAGCAGTGGGCAGGGTCACGACAGGCAGGCACATGGGAGCCGCCCTTTCTCAGGCAAGTGTGAAGGGAGTCTGAGTGAGTAAGGAGGGACGTTTTCTGTGTCACCTCCCCATTTGAGTGAGCTCAGAGCACTCAGGCCAAGCTATGCCTGGGCACCCTGGGGTGCATGAACACAGAGCCCAAGATGGAAGCAACTGTTCCTTCTGGCCTGGGCCAGACTCTTGGCTTCTTCATAGGGCAGTAGGGACACTGTGTTTACCTCAGACTGCTCAGGTGTCACACAAGTGACCAGTGGCCAGGAAACCACGGAAACCGAGCCACACCCCTCGGGTAGACACAGCACCATCCCCTTAGAAGCACAGGTCCTAGGCAAGGTTGCCTTAGCTGAGGATAACAGCAAGGTCTCTTGGGGATCCCACGGGGTTTCCACTGGCCAAGCATCTTTGCCCTGCCCTTCCTCGTCCCTCCCTACTGCCCTCCTCCCTCCCTCATCTCTCCCAAAGGTGAGAAAGTGGGATGTGTCAGCCCCCAGCCTGCTTCCCACCCTCCCACCGCCCCTATATTCTGCCTTGGCCTCACTACGCCTGTCCAGTCTTAGAGGCTATACAGCCTAGCAGGCACCACATTCTAGACATCTAGAGAGTAACAAGGACTCCTCTCAAGCCATCAGCCCCACTGACGCTGTGTGCAGAAACACCCATCCCCAGTGGCAGGTGTCTACACACACGCACAGACAACAATGCCAGCTGCCCTGCCCTACCTTGCCTCACAGAGACGTAGCGGCGGTTGGCAGCTACCAGTACCACCTGTGGGTGACTTTGCTCCAGGTCGAAGAGTTCATCCTTGCCGGGCCTCGTGTTGCGGCCAGCCTTGAGCGTGCCGGCAGGTCCCACAGGTGCCAGGTACCGGCCGTCACAGTCCTTGAAGGCCAGCTTGCCTGCCTTGAACTCCAGCGTGTAGCAGGCATGGGCTTCGGGCTCCCAGACAAGGCGGCCATCGCTGCGAAGGTAGCGGCTGTCGCACGATTTGAGGCAGTACCGCCTGCTCTGGAAAATGAGGGTGACCAGTGCGTCCACACCCCACGGCGTGTCGCTCTCCGCCGCCATCTCATCCTCCTGAAGGCACAGGTGCACGTAGCGCCGACGGCTCACGCTCAGCAAGTGGGCCTGTGGGTGGATGGCCAAGTGCACAGTCCACAGCTCCGCCGGGGAGACCGCTGTGGCAAAGCAGCACAGCCGGTCCTCGGCGCCACCAAAGAAGCGGCCGTGTGGCTCAGACTGCAGCACCCAGCGCCCATCGGGCTGCGGTAAGACCAGGAAGCGGCAGTCACGGCCCGGCTGATCGGACTCACAGGCCACGCGCCCATCCTCTTCCGCTGACAGGTAGCGGCCCAGGTGACTGCTCCGGAACAGCACGGCGGTGCCCTGCCCCGGGTCGGGCTCCAGGACCCAGATCTGCTTCCTCTTGAGGCTGGTTGCCGAAGCGTTGACCTTGAAGCCGAAACTCTCTGCCGTCAGGTAGCGGTCGGCATCGTTAACGAGGCCGAACTGGATCTTCAGCACCTGGTGCAAGCCGTTGCTTGGCATCTTTGAGGCTAGCCACGTTGCTTCAGGGGTCCGGGAAGGAACTCTGAGGGCTCAGGGGGCCTGGAGCCCCCCCTGAGGCCCAGATCTGTTTATCTGGCCCTTGGCTCCCAAGCCTAGCCAGCAACATGGACGCTACCTGCTCCGTTGCTGCGTCCCTCTGTCTTTGGCCTCGGCCGCCCAGGCAGATCTTACAAGGCCAGCGGGCAGCCGGGGGCGGGTGAGGGGGGCGGATCAGAAGCGCACCGGCTTAGGAGCAGTAGCCACCTTGCCTTACCCCCAGCTTGGATTTCAGTGGCTCCTGGATAGCACCAAGTCCAGAGTCGATGCCCAGCAGGGCAAGAGCAAGGCTGACCACCTCCCTGTCCTTCCTCCCCCTCGGCTACCTGGGTCCTGCGCCCTATAAACTGTAGATTCCACGGTTCTCAGCCTCTCTTCTTACTGCCTATTGCTTATGACCCCCCCCCACCCAGTCCCCAGTTCAGACCCTGAGTCCAGCCCAGCTCTTTCCCAAGGTAGAAAAAGCAGCCCAGTGGAAAACTCACAGTAGGGTGGCAACCTGATCGCAGCCCTCAACCCTCAGTGGCCCGCCAGATCCTCTACAGGATCCAGTTACTGCATCTCTGATTCCTGCCGCCAGGAGCAATATGCCCCCCCCGCCCCACCCCCCGTGGTAGCATGCATCCTGGCCTATCCCCCTGGCCACACAGTTCCTACCCTTGTGCGTGGCCCTGCCAACCTTTGGGGCACGATGCTCTTCCCTGTCTGTGCAGGGAGCTCGGGATGATCTAGCTTCAACTGCCATTGGCAGACTTGGAGACCCGATTACTGCTGCTCAGATCACAGGGCTATGGGCTTGGCCCGTGGCTTTTACAGACTTGAGGATAGGGGGGCTATGTGGGGCACGGTCTTCCCCATGCTTCTGAAAGTACTCCCATGGAATCCAAAAGAGCGAGCTGGGTGGTACAGCCTGGGAGCCGGCCACACCTGACCCTGGGTGCTACCCCTGGGACCACCTGGCTGTCCCCTCTCCATCCTGAGTCTGACAGGCACTGTGGGGAGCTTCAGCCCTGCTCAGTTTTACCCTGCACCTGCCTCAGGGGATCAGAGCCAAGCGGGAAACTGGAGCTGTCCATCCTGGGCCTGAGCCAGAACGGGCGTCCTCTTCCTCTTAACTGTGTATGAATGCACAGGAAGGCCTTCCTGAGGGACAGGAGCAGGAGGAATACTTCCAGCCATGGGCCTAGTCCTCCTTCCCTCGCCCTGAGCTTGTCATCCCTCAAGTGGCCACGGTAGGGGACTTGTACATGGCCAAACTGGCAGGGAGATCTACATTAAGGGAGAATGCAGCCGGGCAGTGGTGGCGCACGCCTTTAACCCCAGCACTTGGGAGGCAGAGGCAGGTAGATTTCTGAGTTCGAGGCCAGCCTGGTCTACAGAGTGAGTTCCAGGACAGCCAGGGCTACACAGAGAGACCCTGTCTCAAAAAACCAAAAACCAACAACAACAACAAAAACATAAAATAAAAAATAAAAGGGGTGGGGGGGGAATGCAGAGGGTGAGGCAGGTCCATCAAAGCATCTGAAGACTGAGGAAGTAAGAGGAACTGACCCAGTAGAGGCTCAGCGTAGGGTCCATGACAGATTGCAATGTGTCAGCTCTCCCTGCAGGCCGGCTCCATTTACCCCTGTGACCCTCGCACATGTATGAGGCACTGTCAGAAAATGTAGTCAGGCTGTGTGTCAAGTGCTGCCTTAGAGATACAGTAGGCGAGGCATGATGTCCATGCAAAAGTCCCAGTTGCCAGGGTGGTGTCCACACTGAGAAGTGTTCCGAGCTTGGAGCGGCCTCCGGTCAGGTCCCATGGGTCTGATTAGGTAGGCCTGTGAGGGGAGAGGACTGAGGGTCAGCTATGCCCATGGTACCTAACTCCGCCTAGCCAGACCGCTTAAGAGCCCTGAGAGTCTAGTCCTTCTGATTGGCATAACGGCTTCATTAGCCTGACTGGCGCTGGCAGGGCTCTCCGGCATCAGGTGCCTAGCAGGAGGAGGCCTGGCCGCCAGGCGCTAAGTATCCTGGCACTGGACAGGCTGTTGGAAACAGAGCAGAAGTGTCAACGGCTCCTCAGGTTTGGGACACGTCCCCACAACAGCCCCAGGTGGGGCAGGGCTACTGGCATTGACACCTGGGATAGGCGGGCCTGCTGGGCTCCAGGGCAGGCGTCTCTCCATACAGACAGACCTCCACCGCAGTCTCCAAGCTGCGGTGCACTGCCCACTAAGGGTCTTTCCCTTCCAGATCCCACCAGTTCTACTGCAGAACAGAGGCTTCCTCCGTCTGAACCCGTGTTGGGTCTGGTTCCTGTGTAACGCGCTGCAGCTCTGTGGAGACTGTAATACTGTTGACAGGCCTGCATATGGAGTGTCTGTGTGCAGGGTCACGGAGAGAGGTCTGGGTGAGCTGTTGTGGTCACCTGGTGACCCAGCACGGCCTCGGAAGATGCTGCTGTGCACACAAGTCTCAGCACCCGCTTCGGATGCTGGCCTAACCGTCAGGCCGTGCACCGCCTAAAGGATCCCCTGTCCAGGGTACAGGCCACATCCCAGCTACACACGCGTCTATGGCAGGCTGGGCCTCCGTCCATCTACAGGTTACTTGGATGACAGAGAACACTGTTCTTATTTTGGGTACATGAATGTGCACCACTGTGGCCTGTCCAGGCTGCACACTGGGACATCTAAAGTCAGTTCCACTCTCGGGCTCTTTACCGGCCATGTACCAGAGGGGAAGATGGTGTGCTCAGAGTGTGGCTACCTGATGCAACTGCAGCATCTGGAAACGTGTCAGGCTGCCTGATGCACCAACTTCAACACATGTCTGTCTTGGGGGAGGGGCACCTTTGATGGACTCTGAGAGGACATTTGGGTGAGCAGTGCCCCAACCCCTACTTCAGAGAACAGCCCACTCTGAGTGGGCACAACAGAGGGCCATTCTAACCACAGCTGGGCCTGGAAGGCTGCGACTCCCTCAGGGTTAGACTGGCTGTGGCAAGTTCCGTGTGTCCAACTGGGAGCAGAAGCGCCCTAAAGGCCCCGGACTACTCAAAAGGTGTCCGCTACACACCTGTCCTCTGGAAAACTTTCTCAGCTTGCTGAGAATGGGTCTCCTGCACCATGAAAAGGGCCCTTCCCTGTCCCCCAAGCTGGCCCCCAACAGTGCTGATAGTGTCCCCCACCTCCATCTAGATCAGCCCAACCTGGGGCTTCTGCCAGCATGTAGCCTGCTACCATGGCAACCAACACATGGGCCACGGTCAGTGCCCAGCAACACTGATGCTGGTGGTGTGAGCTGGCACAGGTTTATGGGTGCAGGGATGGGCATTCCCTCCTTGCTGGCCCAGAGTCTTGGAAACCGGGAAACAGCTGGGCAGGCCTGTGGCCGAAGGCTGACCTTTCACAACCCTTCAGGGAAACCAGGAAACCCCACTACTCCCCCCCTCCTAGAGATGCTCCCCAGCCCCACCCCTCAGCTGCTGCTGAGGTTCAGATCTCCTTAGCCAGCGCCTTCCTGGCCTCCTCCACCCTGCAAAGAGGACAGGCTATCCTTTTGATTTCCTCGTCCTGCGTGTGTGTGTGGGGCTCCTGCTCCTGCTCCTGCCCGGAGTCCAGTTTGGCAGAGGCCCAAGGCCCCGCCTCCTGCTGTACTCTTCCCTCCCTGGGCCCTTGAATCAATTTTTCATGTTAGGCTGTTTGCAGTTCCACTTACACACAGCAGAGGGGGAGGGGCCTCGCTTCACTTACTCTGCCCAGGCTCACTTACTGAGAGGCCTGCAGACCTGGTTTAGGGTAACAGGCTCCCCTCAACGAGCTATGTTAGAGAAAAGAGCTTGGGGAGGGAGTTTCTTGACAGCGCTGTGACTGCCTTATCTCACCCATCCCCCCCCCGTCATCTCCCCCCCACCCCAGCCTAGGGGTGGGATCACTGAAGACCCGCAGCCTAGGTGCTAGGCTCACAGAAGCATCTTCAATCTCTTTGTTTGCTATTTTTCTTTATTTTTCAGATTGTGATATAATGACATCATCTCTTCCACCCCTTTTCTCCCTCCAAACCCTCCCATATACCCCTCCCCCACACCTTGCTCTTTTTCAAATTCAAGGCCTTTCTTTTTGTTGTTTTGAAGATAGGATTTCTCTGTGTTGTATAGGTTAGCCTCCAACTCAAGATCCTCGAGCCTCTGCCTCCCAGACTTGCAATTACAGGCCTGTAAAGATACATCTGGTTAAAATACCTGTTTAAGGCCTTCAGAGTACAGAAAGTAACTGAAACATCTCCAGTATGTCACTCCTTGGCCACCCCAGTCCCTTTCACAAACAGAAGCCATGGTGTCTCCTGGCTCTCATTGCTTGTAAAACCATAAGGCACTGTAGTAATGCATCACAAGCTAAGACAAGGAAGAGAAGAGGGCTCTGTCGGGTCAGAAAATCCAAGGCTCCAGGAAGGCCAAAAGTCTCCAAGAGGAAGCCTGTGACCACTAGGCCAATCCTCAGATCCCTCAGCAAATCTCAGGGAAGGAGGGAACCGGAGACATTTGAGCCTGAATTCCTGAGTGTGTAGGACTCACTAAGGACAAGCCGGATGGATACACACATACCTGTGTGGACAACCGTGAGCTTCAACGCTAGGGGGCCAAAGCAGTCTCTGCCTTAGCTTTCATCCCTGAGAGCTTATTATCGCGTCTATTCACACACAGGCCCAGGCAGCCAAGCTCAGCTCACCCTCCAACAACTTGACGCGCCTCAAGGCAGTCACGGGCACTTTGAAGCCTTTTTATCTCTCTCCATCTTCCCCTGAAATTATTTTATTTACTTATTAACTTATCATGCCCGTGTGCAGATCAGAGGACAACTCTGTGAACTCAGTTCTCTTCTTCCACCTCTACACCGGTTCTGTGAATCGAACTGAGGTCAACAGACTTTCACATTTTCGCTGCCTTCCCTGCTGAGCCATCTCATCCGCCCCCACATAACTTTTTGAGACTGGTCCTTTCACCTGGAGCTGGCGGATGCAGACAGACTCGCTGGTCAGCAGGCCCCAGGGATCTCTCTCTATCCCCACTTCCCAAGTGCTGGGATCATAGGCACCTGTCTGTGCTGCGATCCATTTGTCTTAGTTGGATTTTTACTGCTGTGATAAACAATGTGACTGTTGTAGTCAGGGTTTCTATTCCTGCACAAACATCACGACCAAGAAGCAAGTTGGTGAGGAAAGGGTTTATTCAGCTTACACTTCCACATTGCTGTTCATCACCAAAGGAAGTCAGGACTGGAACTCAAGCAGGTCAGGAAGCAGGAGCTGATGCAGAGGCCATGGAGGGATGTTACTTACTGACTTGCTTCCCCTGTCTTGCTCAGCCTGCTTTCTTATAGAACCCAGGACAACCAGCCCAGAGATGGCACCACCCACAATGGGCCATCCCACCCTTGATCACTAATTGAGAAAATGCCCCACAGCTGGGTCTCATGGAGGCATTTCCCCAACTGAAGCTCCTTTCTCTGTGATAACTCCAGCCTGTGTCAATTTGACACACAAAACCAGCCAGTACAATGACCAATAGCAACTTGGGAGGGGGGAAGGTTATTTCATCTCACAGCTTATAGGCTGTCATCCAGAGAAGTCAGGGCAGGAATCAAGGAAGGAGGAACCCGAAGGCAGAAAATAAAACAGAAGTCATGGAGTGTTGCTTACTGGCTTGTTCTACAACTTAAAAGATCGTGTGTGTGTGTGTGTGTGTGTGTGTGTGTGCTGTTGTAACAGGGAGTTAGTTGTGAGTCTCCCATGATGAGTAATGGCAGTTAAACTCAGGAACTCCGGGAAAGTGGTGAGAATTCCCAATTGCTGAGTCATCTCTCCGTCCTGGCACTGGGTAGATAATGTAGATAATTTTATGAATAGTCACAGAATGAGAGGTCGTGGGAATTAAAAGTATGAGTGCTTATGGCAATAAAATGCAGCAATCCTGGGTTGTATCTATAAAAAATGCTTGAGAATACTGGACAAAAGCCATCCCTGACCTACAGCCTGTAGGCTACTGTCATGGATGGTTTCTTGACCGCTGTGCTGTAAGGCACTAGGGCAGCATGCTGGACCACCTTGTATATGGCTCAGAAATGACAAGAGACAGAGAATCTAAGCTGTAAGTTACAACGCATTTAAAAAGTTATATTTGACATTACTTCAAAATAAAGTTTAAAAATGAAAACTTTCATTCCAGGTGTGGTGGTGTACACCTGTAATCCCAGCACTGAGGAGGCAGAGGCAGGCGGATCTCTGAGTTTGAGGCCAGCCTGGTCTACTAAGCTAGTTCCAGGACAGCCAGGGCTACACAAAAAAAAAACCCTCTCTGAAAACAAAACAAGACAATGAGGAGGGGTGGTGCCAACCTTTAATCCTAAAGCTCAATATGACTTTGCGGCCAGCCTGGTCTACAGAGCAACTTGTCTCAAAGCAAAACCAAAACAACAAAAAATAAAGAGATAGAATTAAAAAATAAAACCTTTGACTTGGGGGGGGTGGAGCGCTGAGAGTCCTAATCTGAATCCAGTCACTTCCTGTTCTGTGACCTGCACCTACCTTCTCTACTCAGATCTACCCTTTTCCTTTTCTTAGAAATGACAGTCGTTAGGTGGCTCGGTGATGGTATGACCCAGCGACACCCAGGAAGTACAAGGCAGGAAAGCTCCCACAATAGTGAACAGGCACGCCAGGTCAGGGTTGTCTGTACTCTGGGGTCTCGGTGAGTCTGCTCCCGGACATCCGACGGGCTGGTCCGATCGGGCAGTGAATCTGTTCTTTCTCATCTGTTGTTCTGGGTGCTGGCTGCCCCAGCCCCACCTTCTCCCCGTGCGTCAGCACAGCTGAGGTCGCCCGCTGCGTGGCCGCGGCCCTGCCTGGGTTCCCCTATCGAGATGACTCAGCGGGAGTTCCGCCCTGGCCCTGCCTGGGTAGTAGTTTCCTGGTCCCTCTTGGCCTTTGAGGTGAGGAGGACTTGGCCCTGCAGGTCCGCTGCACTCCTCCTCGCTCAGTGGCAGTAGCCGGACCCACCTGGCGGTCCACATGGGAATGACACTGGCCGCCACTGACCTGCCTCCAGCGGGGCCCATGCCAGGGGCGCCATCTGCTGGGCCCTGTACCCAGGCTCGAGCCCCCAGGTCACCGCCCCAGCACCGGACCACCCGGGGCAGCTGCGCGCAGAGTGCCGGCCCTTCGTTCTCCTGCTCCGCCCCAGGCGTAGGTCTCCAGAAGGGGAGGGAAAGCTGGAGCAGGTGGCTCTTTCCTCCCGCCTGAAGTTTGAGGTGGCCTTTCCACACTCCCGACCACCCACCCCACTGCGCCCTCTGGAAACAGGCTTCTCAGCCTCATATGCTGACCCAATGAGAGAAGGGGAGTGTGGATTCGGCTCTGAGGATGCGGGTGGCTAGAGACTTACAGGGGGGTGAATGGGCCGCTCACTATCTAGTGGACCACGCGCTGGATTTAGCCTGAGTGCAAGCTGGGACAACCAGACGCCACTTCCATCGGGTCTCAAGCCCGGAGTTCCCGTGGCTACTCAGTGGGCAAAACCAGAGCCTCCAGTCCGTGGGCCTGGGGTGGGGGCCGAGGTGGAAGCCGGTCAGTGAAGCCAAGGTGGAGTGAGCCGGGATGGTCGCGGGTGACCTGGATGCAGCTCAGAGCTTGAGTCAAGGCAGCGTTGGCCACAGAGAAGATAGGGACCTGGCGGTGGGGACCCGCATGCTAAGATGAAAGGAGAGGGCAGACGCAGGTGCAGACCGATGTGGGCCGGTCAGAGGATTGGAGTGGTGGCCGGGTCTGTCTTTTGTTGTGCAGAAAGGGGGTACTGAGAACAAGACCCGCCAGGGGATATCCGCTTTAGGAGGTGGGTGTCTCTCAGGAGGCAGCCATTCCTTGACACACGTGCTGGGACCACTTACCACACCCACATTCCACAACACAGCGAGAAACAGACAATCCCTGAGCTCTTTGTGGGGATAACAGGGCAAGGCCCAGAGGGGAGAGCCATTCTCTTCTTTGAGAGTTTTCTCTACGTAGCCTGGGCTGTTCTAGAAGTCGCTGTGTAAACCAGGTTGGCTTTGAACGCAGAGGTCTGCCTCTCTGCTAAAGTAATGGAATCAGAGGTGTGGGCTACCACACCCGGCTGAGGTTGAATTATTCTTTTGGGAGCCTCAGCTGGCTGGGGGTGGGCCCATCCTTGAGCGCAGACCAAGGCCGGGGCAGGCAGTCCTGCCTGGGAGAGCCTCAGGTCTGACACAGATGCACCAAGTCGCTCACCTTGGAGCAGCTGGGAACCTCCTCCGGCCGGGCGGACGTCCTACCCAAGGACGGGAGGCTCTCTGTTGGCCAATAGACTGTTTCATGTACGATGTGTCCAGCAGAACCCTGACCTTCCTGGTTGTAATATGCCCTGAGTTCTGCCACTCGAGGCTGGCTCAGTCTCACCCTCAGTTTATTGCCTTCCAGTGGAAAGGCCAGTCCTGTGCCTCCTGGCACTGGACAGACAAGACATCCCCACTTGTATGTGATGTGTTTGCAAAGGAACATGGACTCCGGGTATTTAGATTTTGGGTTCCTCAGACGTTTACGTTTTCCTTTTTATTACGCCCCTTATGGGCTCACCGAAACGTTTTCAAGACATCAGAGCGGTTCACCCATTACACCCTCACTGAAGTTAACCTTGGTATACGTTCCACACCTGACCTCAGTCTTACAGCTTCTTCACTCTCCTGTTCCAAGGTCAGGGTGACACCCGTGACCGCAGAACAGCAGAGACCAAGTGTGGAGGCCCAAGACCAGATTTCTTGCTCCAGTTGCCTAACAAGGAGAAAGCGAGTTTGAAGTGCCTGGTGGGTGGAGCCTGTGCTGGGGGATCCAGGAACCAAGCACTGAGGTGACCGGACTCCAGCCAAAGTGGCCGCAGGGAGAAGGAACTGACAGGTTGCGGTGAACACCGGGAGGGTGTCAGGGGTGGGGCCAGCCTGCATGAAATCTCCCTAACTCCTCACCTCTTCAACCGCTGTCTTCTAATCATTAAACGACCGCAATATGAAATAAGATGCATCAGCGTCACAATAAAGACTGACCAAAGCCAGCAAAAGAAAAGTACTTATCGCTTCTCTACCCTGAGTCTTTCTTTACAACGGGAGACACGCCCACTTCTGGCAGCGCTGCAATCGCTGCCCCTGGCCTGCAGGCTCCCGGAGGCCGGGCATTCTCCATCCCCTCTCCAAGAGGGGTGGGGCCGCCAACTTCCACCGCAGGCAACAACGGCCCGGACCTGACCTCGAGAGAGGCCTCACGCTGCCCAGATGCAAGATGGACAAATCACGGCGCCCCCTTCGCGTGCACGGCGTTAGGAGGCCGGGCTGCGGCTCCGCTCCGGCGGGGCCACCCCTCCCCCGCCGTCCCCAGGGCGGGCGGCTTCTGGGCCCGGGCGCTCGGGCGAGGGTCTCCGCGCGCCCCGGCCGGGACCGCCTTTGTCCCGCGGGCCAATGGGTAGCCTGCTTGACTAAATAAGGCGAGGAGCGCGGCCGGGCGCCCCGTCCGTTACGTCCGCCCCCGTGACTCAGGGCGGCCACTGGCCTCCCGGCGGCGGGCGGAGCGCGGGGCGAAATCGCCAAATATGGCCGCGCGCCGCCCGCGCCCCTGCCCCCACCCGCACACCTGAGTCGCACCTCGGTCCCGCCGGGGGACAAGGCGCCCCCGCCGGCGTCAGAGGGAAGCGGGCCTTACATGGCCGGTCCGTGCCCGCCCGCAGCGCCTTCTGCACACACCACACAAAGAAAGGCGTCTTAAGGGGAAGCTGGCGTTTGCGGGCCAGGCCCCCGGCCGTACTTCTTGGGGAGCCATGGGCGTGAGAGACGGCCACCAAGTGAGAGTGCTACCGAAACCTTCCACCTTCCCACGTCTCACGTCCCGGGACCCACCCACCCCCACCGACAAGCGGAAGCCCCCGCAGGCTCACGGTGGGGGTTCCGGAGGTCCGGCCCTGCGTGCCCCTCATGGGTGGTGCCCACACTTGACAGCCACCTCTGGACAATCAGGGTCCTTGCAGGGCCAGCGCCCTTCTTTCTAGGCCTGATGTAAAGGTGACTGAGTGCTGGCACGGGTCTGTGGCCAGCAGGTAAGGAGGGCAGGCTGCGTGGTCCTCCCGAGTCTCGGGTTCACGTCTCGGGAGGGGAGCTGACCTTGAGGCTGAGCGCGCACGCAGGGCGCCCGTGTGGGGGCTGGTGGGGAGCGGCGCCCCCCTGCTGGAATGCACCCCGCGCCCTGTGACCTTGGAGTCCCTCACCTCGCTGAGACCCCTCCGCCTAATTCCACACTCAACAACGCCAGAAGCTTACACATAAATAGACCCGGTTAACTACCGGGCCGGCTTTCCCTCCCGGCCCCGTCGAGGCGGAGCACTGGAAGGGAGCGCCACGACCCTGCCAAGGGGGACCAGCTTCCCAGAGCCGTGTCCCCGGGAGAAGGGCAGCGATGCCCGCCCCCCAGCGCCTGTCCGGAGGGGACTAAGGCCTAGGCATTCTGGACCCAAAACCAGTTTGACCCGGACTTCATAATCAATGGAGGGGTGTCTCGCCTGCTGACCCACACAGGGGGCGGGGCTAGACCATGCTGGAAGTCAGGAGACTTTCCCTGCCTCGGTTTCCCTACTATGTCCCCCCAGGAAGTCAGCATAACACAATGCCCACTCACACCACCACCTCCACTGGCGTCCAGGGGTACCCGACCCCGTGACGACCCTCCTCCCATGGAGGGGGCCTACGCGGACGTGGCTGGAGTGGAAGAACCGGTGACACCCCCCTCCCACGTGACCGGGATGTGATGGCCGCTCCCCGGACCCCCGGGGATCCTTCCAGCCTGCCCCCAGCCAGGCACCGGCTGCGGCGGCCCAGCTACACACGGAGCCCGTAGGGGAAACTCCCGGGGGCGTGCGGGGCGCAGAATTCACGGAGGGGCGGGGGCCACGGGACTCACCCCAGATCGGGGCGCGGCCCGCCCCGGACTTGGCAGTTTCGGGGCGCAGCCCGGGCCCTCCCTGCCGCGCGGCAGTCCCGGGGCAGGGCAGGGCCGATCGTACGCACGCCACTCGCCGAGACCCCCACGAACTAGAGCCGGGCCTCCCGGGGTCGCGAGCGCGCG
>BTHU01000010.1:1723007-1845507 GCA_036184795.1 Tokudaia tokunoshimensis
GGCTGGGGAGAGCACGCCATGAAAGAGAAATCCCCAGCCTAGTGGATCTCTGTGAGCACGTGGTGATCTGTGCAGGGTATTAGCCGACAGCAGACTTCCAGGATTTCCCGAGGCTGGCAAGGGCTCCTGCACCAGTTACCACTCCTTGCCAGTCTAACGGTGGGAAAGTCCGAGCCTTAGGACCCAGTTTCCGTTCTGGTTTTTGCCCTCCTGACCGCCGTGGGTTGTTACTTGCCTTGAGTTGGGACCGTTCGCATCCACACCTGTAAATGTATTCATCCTCTTAATTTATGTAAGGTTTTTTGTACTCAATTCTTTAAGAAATGACAAATTTTGGTTTTCTACTGTTCAGTGAGAATATTAGGCCCCAGCAACACGTCATTGTGTAAAGGAAAATAAAAGTGCTGCAGTAACTGACCATTGTCTTTCTGTGTGGGCACAGGGCTGTGGGTTAGGGTGGAGTTGGGAAATTAAGTTGTGTCTGGTTGCTTAGCAGCCGGAAGCCTTCCCATTGATAATAAAACCTGTGGGCTCTAAACATTAGACTATGCCTACAACTTAAGAGCGGGCCATGCTTGGAACAGATTGTCCTCTGAGCCATTGCTCCCTATCACAGTCCCCACAGGGAAGTTTCTCAGAAGGTGAGGAATTAGGCCAGATGTCACCAGGTAGATCCTCACTGAAGGGCCTCCTGCATGGAAATGCTGGTGAGGGCAGGCAGAGCCGCCCTGTATGTTGGCAGTTCCTCAGTTCCCAAGTCAGCTTTGTTCCTCTCCAGACGAGGAATAAGTAAAGGTAGCAGCTGTACCCAGTATGGCAGAAGATGGAAGTAACCTAGATGTCCTAACAAGGGGCCTGGAGCCGTTAAAAAGCCAAGCAACATTATTCAGCCGCAAAGGAATGAAACTTGGCCAGGTGCTACCACACAGATGAGCCTGGTAGGACTGGTTATCCAAAGAGAGCACGAGGCGGAGGGAGGGCAGTGGGAGTGAGGCTGCTTAGTTCCAGGCTGGGGTGGCTGGAATTAGGGCTGGAGACAAATTTCAATACATTCTAAGCAGAGTGCTTGCCAGGATGAGTTCTTGGAACCTTGTGAATTAAGGATGCGGGCCCCTGTTAGCAACTCAGTGCAGGTGACAGGATCAGGAGTTCAAAGGTCATTTTGTATGTACAGTGAATTCAGCCAGGCCTTCCTGAGACCCTGTATTCAAAAAAAAAAAAGGCTGGCAGGGTGGGGATTGGGGCTGGAGAGTGGCTAAGAGCAGGCAGTGCTCTTGCAGAGAACCTAGTTCCCAGTACTGTAACTCGAGTTCCAGAGTACCCCACGCCCTTCTCTGGCCTCTGGCCTCCTGCAAGAACTGGTGCACAAATTCACCTAGGCAAATGCACATTAGCAAAATAATTTAAAAACATTTAAAGAACTGGGTGAGATTGCACTCTGGAGGCAGGGGCAGGTGGATCTCTGAGTTTGAGGCCAACATGGTCTACAGGGTAAACTCCAGGCCACCTAGGGCTACATAGTGAGACTGTCTAAACAAAACAAAACACAAAAAAAATAAAATAAGCCGGACAGTGGTTACACCCTTAATCCCGGCCCTCTGGAGGCAGAGGGAGGTGGATCTCTCTGAGTTGGAGGCCAGCCTCTGGTCAACAGAGTGAGTTCCAGGACAGCCAGGGCTACAGAGAGAAACCTGTCCTGGAAACAAATATACTTTAAAATATTTAAAGATACAGCATTACAGACAAAAGAGTCTAGACACAGCTAAGCAGCAACATGAAGAGATACTGAGGCCCCAGCCCCAGAGGCTAAGACTCCTAGTTCCTTCAACACCAACCCTGGCTTACACTGTCGCTTCTAGGACCCTGGCTTGGCTGAAGGTCCCTGGCCTGTGATGAGAGAGATAGCCGTGGTCACTGGGACCCACCTTGGACCATCTGCCTGATGGTGGTGTATTGAGCAGCCAGGTCAGTTTGGGCTGCCAGAATGTCTTGGACAAAATAGGGCACCTGAGGAGGAAGGCAGGGCGAAATATAGTATAGACAGACAGACAGACAGACAGACAGACAGAAGGATGGGCAGACAGGCAGATAAGATAATACTGGATGGACTGGAACTTCTGAAGTGGACTCTACATCCCAAAATCCAGAAAATGAAATTCATCCGATCCTTTCGGGGCCTGGAGCAGTGGCTTTGGTGATGCCCCTGCCCCGCCCACAGCCAGCCCTCACTGCCTGCTGGTTTCTGACATAGATCTTCCTGCCAGTTCCAGACTACCTGAAAGTCTTGTGTTAATCAGTCTGTCTCCTTGGATTCATAGAGACCCAGGTCTGGTGTCACCATCGCACCCGGCCAGTGCTCAATACACCAGTGCTCCATATACCAGTGATCAATACACCAGTGCTCAATACACCAATGTCAACACACTAGTGATCAATACACCAGTGCTCAGTACACCAGTGCTCAATACACCAGTGCTCAATATACCAGTGATCAATATGCCAGTGCTCAATATACCTGCGCTCAAGCCTGTTCTGTTTTCGATTTTTTTCTTTCTTTCTACTTTTCTTCTTTCTTTTTTATCTTATCTATGTATCTATCTATGTATCTATCTATGTATCTATCTATGTATCTATCTATCTATCTATCTATCTATCTATCTATCTATCTATCTATCTATCTATCTATCTTATCTATCTATCTACCATCAATCTATTTTTGCTGTTTGTTTTCGAGGCAGGGTTTCTCTGTGTAACCCTGGCTGTCCTGGAACTCACTTTGTTAACCATGTTGGCCTCAAACTCAAAGATCTGCCTGCCTCTGCCTCCTTAAGTGCTGGTGGTAAAGACGTGCGCCACCACTGCCCAGGGTCATATTGGTCAGAACAAAGCGAAAGGGGAAAATGTTTGAGATGAGGGACGTGTTTGAGCTGTGGTGATTGTCTTGCTGTTTGTTTCTTGGGACGGGATCTCACTGCAGCCCAGCGGGTCTCAAACGTACCTGCCCTCAGAGTGTAGCCCAAGCTGGGCTTGAACCACTGGGTCCCCTAGCTTTAGCGTCTCTACTTGCTGGGATTACAGGCTGCAGCACCAGGCCAGTCTGTTTCCTGGTGTGCAAGAGATGTACTTGGAACATCCACAAGCCAGAGGCTGATGATTCTTCAGCCCTCTACAATTTGTTTTTTTAGATTTATTTATTTTATGTTTGTGAGTACACTGTCACTGTCTTCAGACACACCAGAAGAGGGCATCGGATCCCATTACGGATGGTTGTGAGTCACCATGTGGTTGCTGGGAATTGAACTCAGGACCTTTCAAAGAGCAGTCAGTGCTCTTAACCGCTGAGCCATCTCTCCAGCCCATACCCAGCCTTTCCCATGTGGGTTCTGGATATTCAGTTCCTGCTAAGTAGGCACCTTACTCTCTGTGCCATCTTCTCAATTTCCAGCTGTTTATTTCTGAGATAGGTCCATCTGTCTGTCTGTCCTTCCTTCTGTCCTTCCTTCCTTGAGACAGATTTGAAACTAGATTTATTAAATTCTGGCCAGGTCCATACCCAGGATTCCCAGAGTGTAGTAAAGATAGGCTTTTTCTATGTAGCCCAGGCTGTCCTTGAATTTGCAATCCTCCTGCCTCAACCTCCTGAGTATCTGGGGTTATGGAACAGTGCCAGCAAGCTCAGTTGTCTGTTTTGTTTTAAATAAAACACATATACTGACAATAAATCATTAAAATAAAAGAAATTAAGATGTTCTAATTTAGGGCTGGAGATGGCTCACTGGTTAGGAGCACTGGCTGCTCTTCTAGAGGACTCAGGTTCGGTTCCCAGCACCCACATGGCATTCACAACTGTCTGCAACTCCAGTTTCTGGGACAAAAATACAATTAAGTAAAGTATTTAAAAAAAGAAATTATAATTTGTGTGAATGAGTGAGAGTTTGGGACTACTTATTATGTAGCAGGCAGCAGGGCCTCCTGACTGACCCATGATTGAACCCTGTGCCAGCGGTGTCCCTGGCAGCTGGGTAGGACACCACAGTGGGGACTGGATAAGGTCTTGGGTGAATGTGTTTTTGACATGAGCACAGCCATGTTAAGGATTCCAATGCCTTAGACTCATGGAAATGCCACCGCCTTCCCCAGCTGGGGCTCAAAGGGATGTCAACGACTACGGTAGTCCAAGTAGGGATGTTATGAACGATTAACCAGTGTGTGCAGAAATGGTCACTCCCAGCTTTGTCCTCCCAGGTGACTGAAATTCTGGACTGCTCCCCTATGGAGGCGTCCTACCAGGATTAGCTAACCCACCTCCTTCTCTTTCAGTTCTGTACCACGTCCTGGATTCAGACGCCTAGAGTAATCCCACTGACATCCCAAGCTGTGGTGCGTCTCCACCAGAGTAGGTCCACCGGCTTCCAGCTTTCCTCTACGACATGTGCGCACGCGCGTGCGAGTCCGCATGTTCTTGTGCATATGCACCTGTCTTTTCTCCAATCCTTCATCACCACAGTTGGGTTGACCCCAAAGCCATGCTGGTCTTGGCACGACACCTGTGTGGCCCGCGTCCTGCATAGCCAGAGTGCCTCCGCGTCCTCACTCTGGGGTCTGTAGGGCTGAAACACTCTTGGGTCTACAGGGTTTCAAATAACCAGTCTCCGTCTGGCTTCACACTTGAACTTGCTATGGAAGTAAGAATGACGTTGACCTTCCTGCTGCAACCTTCCAGATGCAGGTTCAGAAGTGTGCACTACAGGGCTCAGCTAAGATACAGACATGAATAAGAGGGGGAGGGGAGGGAGATAGTGAGAGGGAGAGGAAGGGGGTAGGGGAGGGGCGGGGAAAGGGTGGGGGAGGGCTGGGGGAGGGAGAGAGAATAAGAACAAGAGGAAGAGAGAGAGAGAGAAGAAGGGAGAAGAGGGAGAGAAGGAGAGAGAGAAGAGAGAGAGTGAGTGTGCGCGAGCGAGCACCTACACATGCGCGTTACGACCTCTTCGACCTAGTTCGCCCTGTCTTTGTTGCTGGCTTTTGCATGGTCTTCTGGGGATTCTCCTACCCTGCCTTCAGAGCCCGTAGAGACTCACTGTGCTGCACAGCTGTGGAAATCCAAACTCAAGTCTTCAAGTTTGTGTAGTCAACACTTTATCCAACTGAACCATTTCCTCAGCCAAAACCTTGAAATTATTTATTGTTATGAGAATGTGTGTGTGCTGGTTCAAGTTCGTGTGCTCTACACACGTGCCTGCCGGAACCTATGTAGGACAGAAGAAGGCCTCGGGTTCCCTAGAACTGGTGTTAAAGATGGTGGTGAGTCACTATGTGGGTACTTTTAAAATTCTGGTAAATGATTGTAACAAAATGTATTCTTTTAATCTTTTTAAAAAAGATTTATTTATTTATTATTTATATGAATGCACTGTAGCTATCTTCATGACACACCAGAAGGAGTGCATCAGATCCCATTACAGATGGTTGTGAGCCACCATGTGGTTGCTGGGAATTGAACTCAGGACCTCTGGACGGGCAGTCAGTGCTCTTAACCACTGAGCCATCTCTCCAGCTCTTTTTTTAGTTTTTTTTCCCCTCCAGTACTAGGTATTGAATCCATGACCTCTATCATGCTAGGAAAGTGCTATACCATTGAGCTACCGTCTCTGATTTCTTTGATTTTTGTTTTGAGATCCAGTTTCACAGTTTAGCCTAGGCTGGCCTTGCCTTGGAAGAGTTCTGCCTTAGCTTCCTAAGCGGCTAGAATTGTAGATCTGAACCAGGCCAGGCTCTCTTCTGTGCTCTCCCTCTCTCTTTCAACTATTTTTAAGTATGCATCTAAAAGGTAGGTGTGGTGACCACCCCTGTCATACCAGTGCTGTGAAGAGGCTAAGACAAGAGAGCTGCTTTGAGTTCAAGGCTAAAGAGCAAAACCCTGTGTGACAACAGTTACCAGGGCTGAAAAGATGCCTCAGTGGTTAAGAGCATTGGCTGCTCTTTCAGAGGACCCGGGTCTGTTGCCCCAAATCCACGGAGCTGCACACAATCTTCTGTAACTCCAGTTCAAGGTGATCTGACACCAACTGAGGGCACATGCAGTATGTATACATACATGCAGGCAAGCACTCATACATACAAAATGAAAATAAGTAAGTTTAGTGTTTTGTTTAGTTTTAGACATGGTCTCTCTATATAGTGCTGGCTCCCTGGAATTCACATGTAGGCCTAGGTGGCCTCAGACTCAGACATTCACCTGCCTCTGCCTATGAGCGTTGTGATTAAAGGAACTAGCCACCACACCTAGCATGCCCCATAACAAATAAATCTTGACACACCCAAATAACGAAAAGCTGTGCAGTTACATCAGGGCATTGATTGCATTTTTTTTTCATCATTAAATTTTTGAACCATTTATGTAGGCTGGAGAGATGGCTCAGAATTTAAGAGCATTTGATCTTGCAGGGGGCCTAAGTTGATTTCCCAGCACCCACGTGACTGCTCACAACTGCTTGTAACTCAATTCCAGGAGACCTGGCGCTCTTCTGACTTTCCCAGGCTCCAGAAACCCATATGGTATACGCACATACATTCAAGTACATACACACAAAATATTTAAGTAAATATATATTTTTAAATTATGTGTGTGTTTTCTTTTATGTATGCACATGTGTACAGGTATCTACAGAGTCCAGAAGACAGTGTCAGATTACTCGGATTTATAAGAGTTTTTAAATCACCGTGCAGATGCCAGGAATCAAACCCAGATACTCACTTTGTTTTGTTTTGTTTTAAAGATTTAGTCATTTTACACACACACACAGACACACACACACACACTGTAGCAGTCTTCAGACACACCAGAAGAAGGCATCGGATCCCATTACATATGTTTGATTCACTGTGTAGTTGCTGGGAATTGAACCCAGGACCTCTAGAAGAGCAGTCAGTGCTTTCAACTTCTGAGCCATTTCTCCAGCTCCAGATACTCATTTCATTTTTTTTAAATCACCATTTTAGATTTATTTATTTTAGTATTTTGCTTGTTTGGATTTCTGTGCATGTTGTGTGCCTGGTGCCTACAGAGATCAGAAGAGAGCATTAGATCTCATGGAACTGGGATTATAAATGGTTGTGAACTACTATGTGGATGCGTGGAATCAAACCCAGGTCCTCTGTTAGAACATCAAGCTCTCTTAACTGAGCCTACTCTCCAGCCCTAGAGCTGGTTTCTAGTCCTACTAAAGCATGAAGATCTTCCACTGTGTTTAGGGCCCGTTACTCAGTAGATGGGTACTGGTGCTCCCTCCTGGGTGCTCCCTTCTAGCTTCTGCTAATGCTACTGGGCCAAGGCCTCGTACTCACTTCTGCATCTCATGGCTCCAGAAGTGGCCTCTCTGGAAGGCGGGCAGCAAACCCTGACTGATGGATTCTCTCCAGGCCTCCAGGAAGTACCTGGCATTGGTCTATAGAAACCAGACACCCAGCCCAGGGATATCTCAGAACTCAGGCAGCAGAACCAACCTGAAGAGAGGTCACAGCCTCTATGTCCCACGGAGGATTGATGAGTGCTGTGCATGGGCCCGGGGCTCTCCAGGCGTGGAAGGGCAGCTCAGGATTCCCTGGTGCGTGGATACCATGGCTCAGACAAGTCTCCCCCAAAAGGCTTGGGTGTCCTGGATGGATGCTGGATCCTCTCAGCTAACAGAAGCAGGAGATCTAGCTTAGAGTGTTTACCCTGTGTCTCGGCACACATACCAGTATTCCTCTGTGTGTAGCCCTACAGCATCTGCTAAGCCAGCCCTCCCTCCCTGCCCTCTTGTTACTCCATCCCCTGGCTCTGCCTGGAAGTTCCGAATGCAGGTGTAGTGGAAGCAGTATGGGCCAAACTTGTGGATAATTTTACTGCTAGAGTCAACGTTTCCTTTGCTGTTACACATTCCAGTAATTTTCAGCTTCTGAGGTTACTTCCCCTTCAGTGAGGTCAGCCCTCCCTTTCAGCAAGGAGCTGAGTGCATTTCCTGATGCAGCCAGATTCTCCTGTTACTGTCTGAAATCCACCCTGGGATCCTGGTTCTTCTGAAAATGTATGCTCTCTCCCTCTCCCTCCCCCTCTCCCTCTCTCTCCCTCTCCCTCTCCCCTCTCCCCCTCTCCCTCTCCCCTCTCCCCCTCCCCTCTCCCTCTCCCTCCCTCTCCCTCTCTCTCCCTCTCCCTCTCCCCTCTCCCTCTCCCCTCTCCCTCTCCCCTCTCCCTCTCCCCTCTCCCTCTCCCTCCCTCTCCCTCCCTCTCCCTCCCTCTCCCTCTCCCCTCTCCCTCTCCCCTCTCCCTCTCCCCTCTCCCTCTCTCTCCCTCTCCCTCTCTCTCCCTCTCCCTCCCTCTCCCTCTCCCTCTCCCCTCTCCCTCTCTCTCCCTCTACCTTTCTCCCCCCCCCCCCCGTGTGCTTATGAATGTGCGTGTGTGTTTGAGGTAGCGATTTGCTACATAGCCCAGGCTGGTTGTAACCATGTGATCGTCTGTTTCTGACCAAGTGCTGGGATTACAGGCGTGTGCCCCCGTACCGGAGTTGTGTGCATTACGACTCTCTTTTCTTGCATGTGTTTCTTTGTTTTGGTTTTTGTTTGGTACAGTGATGACACCACACTAACCCAAGACCTAGCTGTGTGCCTCACAAGCACTTTGCCACTAGGCCACATGCCCTTGACAGAGCCTGATGAATGCAGTGTGAGACACTCATCATTACCTCAGTTCCCAGAGCGCTTCCACACCCTAGGGACACGGTCACTCTTCACCTTTTCAGTCCATCCCCGTCTCCAGTCCTTCCTGGTGGTTGCTATATAGCTTTGCCTCTTCTAGAATGCCCTATAAATGGACTTACATGGTGGGTGGCCTGGCTCATTGCCCTGGGAAGTATACACCTAAGATTCCCCAGGCTCCGAGCCAACATTGGTTCCTGGTTATCACAGTCCCTGGACCAGAAAAACCTGGGTGTGTTCACCTGACTGAGGAGAACTCCCTCCAGTAGCTTCTGATCATTATGAATAAACATCACTGAGGTTTTGTGTGGACATGTTTTCCAATAATTGGGTAAAACACCTAAGAGGGTTTTCTGAGTTGTGTGGCCAGATGTTTTATGTCTTTGTCACAAAGTGCCAAGTTGTTTTCCAAAACAGTTGGATGGGCTGGTTCAGAGCCCTACCATCAATGAATGAAAATCCTCATTGTCCCATGTTCTTGGGAGCATCTGATATTAGTAAGTTTTGAAAAATTTATAGTAAAATACGTATAGCTTAAGACTCTCTGTCCTAACCCCTCAGATAATGAATCATGCTGAGTTCACTTGCAAACCTGAATGCTGTTCCCTTAGGCCCTGCTCCTGTCAGGTTGGGGACAGACATGAGCCCTGGAACTGAAGCTAGAGCAGGGGTGGTGGCAGACAACCCAAGGTCTGCTCGTGTCTGTCAACCCTGATAAGGCAGTGTAAATCCCTGGCCCCTACTTTCAGATAGCGCTTCAGTTTTCCAAATGACAGCGGGTCTCCACCCCAGAGCAGCAGAGCGTCTCAACCCAATCCAGCCGTGAGATCAATCCTGGACTCTGAGCATGGCCAAAAGGAAATTAGATACGAGGTCTGAAGCAACTAAGAAAGCCATATCCTCCGACTCAGAACGTCTCATCTCTTTGTGCTTCTCTGTCTTTGAGGCCACCGATCCGTGGTTCCTGGTATGGAATGCTAACCTACTCAAGCAATTCCCTACATCATAAATGCAGGTAAATGATCTAAGTGAACCCCTCACCAAAGAAGATACAGACAAATCCGGAATAGAGGCACAAACCTGCGTTCCCAGTAGGCAGGATGTGGAGGCAGGAGAAGCAGGAGCCCAAGGTCACCTTTGGATACATAGTTTGAGGCTAGTGAAGATGACAGGAGATTCTGTCTCGAAGGTCCCCCCAGGCCCCCAGAAGAATAACAGCAGGGAGTGGTGGCACACACCTTTAATCTCACACGTGAGAGACAGATGCAGGCGCTGGTGGGTCTGTGAGTTTGAGGACAGCCTGGTCTACATGGAGAGTTTCAGGACAACCACGGTTGCCAAGCGAGTTGTAACTGTATACATAACAGGTGATATCCGGCCCAATCACCGTTCACTGATGGACTGTCGGCCATTTCCAGGTCTGGCTTCACAAATGAAGCTGCCCTCTGTCCCCAGTGCTGGGACAGCAAGTGTGACCCCTATACCCAGGGCCTCTTATCTTAGATAAACCGAGTGGAATTGCCGGATTGTAGGTAAATGGATATTTAACTTTGTACTAACTGCACAGATGATCTCTCCTTGTGGAAGGCACACCAGCAGCATCTGAAAGTTCATGTACCCCCACCCCCTTGTCATGAACCACATTACCATCACAGAAAGTCACAGAAATGGGTGACATTGCAATGAGACCTTCATTTACACTTTCCTGATGATTAGTAATATGGACTGTCTTAATACACTATTAATGCATCAACTTATTCTAAACGTTTACTTTATTTCTTTATTTTATCTTCTGTATTGTTATTTGGTTTTTCTTTTTTTTTTCTTTTAAAGATTTATTTTATGTAAATGACTACACTGTAGCTGTAAAAACAGTTGTGAGCCTTCATGTGGTTGTTGGGAATTGAAATTTAGGACTTCTCCTCGCTCCCGTCAACCTCGCTCGCTTAGTTTCTGCTCACTCCGGCCCAAAGATTTATTTATAATTATACATAAACACACTGTAGCTGTCTTCAAATGCACCAGAAAAGGGCGTCAGATCTCATTACCAGTTGTTGTGAGCCACGTGTGGTTGCTGGGATTTGAACTCCGGACCTCTGGAAGAGCAGTCATTGCTCTTAAAGGCTGAGCCACCTCTCCAGCTCCCAGGGTTTCTCTGTGTAGCCCTGGCTTGCTACCGTCCTGGAACTCACTCTGTAGACCAGGCTGGCCTTGAACTCAGAGGTCCACTTGTCCCTGTCTCCTGAGTGTTGGGATCAAAGATATGCACCATCATACCCAGCCTGATTTACTTTATTTTTAATGTGCGCATGTGTGTCTTTGGGTGTATGTGCACACAAGTGCAGGTGCCCTCCAGGACAAGAGGAAACATTGACATCTTGTGCTGGAATTATAGGTGCTTGTACACTTCCTGACATAGGTCCTGGGAACTGAACTCAGGTCCTCTGCATGTGCAGGGTGCACTGAACCATCTCTCTGGTCCCTACCTGTTTAAAGCATCCTTTCTCCTTGTTTACCTGCGTCTGTTTCTGAGACGCGTCTTGCTCTGTAGCCCAGACAGGCCTTGGACTATGCTCCTCCCACTTCATGCGTGCTGACGTCACAGGCCTGCGCCACCAGGTGCTGTCACATTCGAAGAATTTTTTTTTTCTAGATAGAATTTTACATTAAAAATGTATTAAATCGCCGGGCGGTGGTGGCGCACGCCTTTAATCCTAGCACTTGGGAGGCAGAGGCAGGCGGATTTCTGAGTTCGAGGCCAGCCTGGTCTACTGAGCGAGTTCCAGGACAGCCAGGGCTACACAGAGAAACCCTGTCTCAAAAAAAAAAAAAAAAAAAAAAAAGGAAAGAGAAAAAATGTATTACATCCAGGCGGTGGTGGTGCAAACCTTTAATTCCAGCACTCAGGAGGCAGGGGCAGGCAGTTCAAGTCCAGCCTGTTCTACAGAGTGAGTTTCAGGACAGCCGGGACTACACAGAAAAATCCTCTCTCTCTCAACAAAACAAAACAAACAGAACAAACAACAACCACAAAAACAAAAAGAGAGAAAGAAAATGTTTTAGCAATTTTTTTTATCTTTGCTTGCTTAAGCATTTATTTTCTCCTAATTAATTTTACTGTAATAGTATTTTGAGATAAGGCACCATGTAGCCCAGGCTACCTCAAATCTACTACATTGCTGAGAGTAACTTTGAATTCTTAACCCTTCTGTTTCTGCCTAATGGTTCTAGGATTCTTTCTTGCAGGGGCGGAGGGCAAGCCCCTTTGGGAGGTGTGACTGCTCTCTGCTAGAGCAGGCTTGACCTGTTTCCCTTCACTGTTGTAGTATGTGAGCTCTGGTTAGACCTGAAAGACTCCAGGAAGCTCCCCAGCCCAGCATTTTCCCCTGGGAATTTTAACACAAATCTTGTCGTTTGCCTCTGGTGAATGGGAAAGACGCCTTTGTCTGGTTTGCCTTATTTTGTCTTCTATTCATTGCTTTTACTAAAGCAGGTCACATGCTGGCCAGAACCCCCCACCTCATAAAGAGGTGTTCCTGATGGTCCTGGGGTCCCTGATGAACCAATGTCTAGCTGTATTTTTGACCCTCTCACACATGTATGCAATGTATTCTGGTTACATTTATCCACCTCCAATTGATTATCTTCTCTTCCTGTCCCTCTCTCTAAAGGACAGATGTGACTTCCATGTTTCTTCTTTTCTTTCCTCTCCTTTTTTAAGTTATAAAGAAATCATTGATTTCCATTACTGATTCTGGGTCAAGGTTGGACGTAGTGTGCAGGGGAGCCTCGGGCAGCACAGGGCAAGACTTGCTGAGAGACAGGAAGTCGTCCATGCTGTGACTATGGAGAAGCATGTAGTGTCTGGATTCCCAGCAGCCACCTCGCGACCAGGGAAGGAGGAAAATCAATCAATCGGCACCCACAGGTGTTGCAGGGGAAAGAGCAGAAGAATCTGGGATCCCGATTGGACAAAATCTCACCTCACTTCTAATTACCCCAATTCCCAACCCCTCACCCCATCAATAATACGTGAGAAAATTAATTCTTGCAAACGGAATCCCTGCTAATTGTCTCTCTGTAATCAAACTGACTAGCAGTGCAGCTTCCTGGACATGCCTCTGTGGTGGACACCAGCCCCTGTTGGGAACCTGGGGCTAACAGAAGCCCGGGTTCTGGGGAGCTGTGCTAAGGCATGCAGCTTTCTTGCCTGTAGGTCACAGATTCCAGCTTGGGGTAGCAGGGTGAGAAGACAGTTTGGGGACAAGACGAGGGTGCCCCCGTGAAACCCTGGGGAACCATTTTCAGACAGTGAGTATGCACCTGGGCAACAGGCAGCAGACGTCCAGTCCACCATGTTATCTCGGTACTCTCTCTGTGAGGATTAAGGGTCGCAGAAGACTTCTGCTTACCCCAAGCCACTGGAACTTCACCAACTGGGAGTGACATTTTCCTGTTTAAAAGTAAATCCCGAAGTTGATCAGGAGCCCACTTTTTTTGTTTTGTTTGGTGTCAAGCTTAAGTGTTAAATATCAGCACACCCCTCCAGGTATGGCTTCTCCCCGGTTTCCTCAGCCCTGCCCTTCATACTCCCCTCTCCTCGCTCCACACACCGCTCGCTCGGCAAACAGAGCAACCGTGGACCTCAGAGATTAGAAGGAACAAAAGCCAGGGGCTCCCAGCAGTCCTGCGGGCAAAAAAAGAACTTCATTATGATTGGGCGAGGCCTGAATTGCCTGAACCAATCACAATGCAGGGTAGGCAGGTCGGCTCCGGTTGGCTTGTGCTGGTGCTGGGCAGGACGGATGCCAGCAAAGCCCCGCAGCTACTGTCTGGTCCGCCGGACGTTTTGGGGAGAATGTAGCAAAACATTCTGGTTTTGCCCCAGGCAAGCCTGAGAGTGGACCCGGGGCCAGTTGCTAACGTCAGTTCGTTTCGCCCGATTCGCTTACCAGTTATACAATTAAGTCCCGCAGCCTCCATGCCTCGGTTTCCTTGTCATTGTGGGGGTTCAGCATTCTGGGAGCTGTGTGTTAACTTGGGTAAAGGAGTGAGGGCTATGCTCGCGCGCGCGCGCACACACACACACCCCTACACCCACACACAACCACGGAGCCCTCATCAGAACAGAGGGATGGATGCCATTATCATGCCCACCAGTCTCCAAACTGTGAACAATGCCTTTTTTCTCTATAAAGTGAGCCCATCTCCCATATTTCATTGTAGTAAAGAAAAATACTCCAATGCAGATGGTGTGTCAGTTCTTTATTGCCAGGCAACAAACGACCTTACAACCCTGGAGCTTGAAGAGACATCTGCTACCTCACACAGCGTTTGCGAGTGGGCAGTCGGCAGACTGGGGCGGTTTTGGCTCAGGGTCTCCCATGAGGGTGTGGCCGGGCTGGGGCTACAGTAGCTCGCCCACTGCCAGGTGCTATCCATGTGCGAGAGTGGAACCGGAAACCATGGCAACCTTCATAGCCTGATTCCATGCGCATGTGAAGGCTGTTCCATCTCTTCTGTGGCCACAGACGCGGTGGGAGGGCAGACCGGGCAGGGGCACCAAGTCGCTACAGTTTCCTGTCCACCTATGTTGGTCTTAAACTCTTGTCATCCAGTTTTGTAAGGAAGCCCCAGGTTTTGCAGCAGTTTAAGAGTCACACCCCAGAAGGCTAATGTGGTTCACCCCAAGCCCTCTGTGGAGATCCCGCAGTTCCGTCCACGTCCACTTTGGCCCACCCAGTGTACTCTAGCACTCGGATTTTTTTTTTCCTGTTTCTTTTTGTTGAAAATGCTCACATTAGCTGCAAATAAAACCCTTGCCTGGACACGCTGACCTTGTCTATCTTGGTGATAGATTTTAAGGAATACGGGCCCAGACTCTCCCTGGGAGCCACAATCACGACTTAGCCTCAAGGAGGGGTCAGGGCTGTACCCTTTCCCAGATCGCACGGCTTTACGAAAGCGAGATTGCAGCCACAGGCCGCAGGTAAATGAACTCACTGGCAAGGTTGCACAAGTGGAGGCTATCTCAGGGGTTGGGACCAAACGGACGAGAGGTGGCTACCGCGGGGGGCGGGGCCAAAGGCGCATCAGCGCCCGGGAACGCCCACAACTCCAGGGGCCTATGGCGCCTGACACTTGAGCGTCTGGGGTTAGATTTTCAGCTATCTGTCCTGTGAAGCCTCTGAGGAAATAAAACATTCAATTTGCACCACTTAGAAAAAAAGAACTAAATTAAATATGTCCACACACTACAAACTTCAGGCAGCAATGAGGAGGGGAGGTGTGGAGAGGCAGACAAAGCTGTCAGTAAGTGTTCTTGGGGGTGCTCTGACTTCCTCCCACTGACCACGAGGTCCTGCAGGTCCTTCCTTAGAACGCGAGTCCAACTGCCTACACCAGCTTAGTGTCTCTGGTCAGCCACAGACCAGGCTCCTCCACAATGTCACAGAAACATCAGACAATAGCTGCACTTGGGGGGGGGGAAGGGGGGAGGTAGGAAGGGCCGCAGGCGGCAGGAGGTCTGTCTGTCCAGAAAGTATCTGTGGGCCTACTCTTAGCCAGGGCTGTAATGTCATTGTCCTGCGGGGTCTGCTTTCTTTCTGCACACAGCAATGCTCAGTGGAGGTCCGTCTGGCCCTCCTGTTCTTCCTTTGTGGGAATCTTCAGGGACTGGAGTAGCAGATCCCACTGCCCAGGTCTGCCTTCTCCCCAAGCCGGCCCTTCCTGCTTCCCCATGGGACAGCTTCCTTTACACCTGGGCGTGTTTGCTAATTTGATAGATGATAAGTGACCACATGTGACTATTTAAATATTTTTTTCTCTTGGGGCTGCTTTGAAAAATCTTTGACGGTCTTTGCTTATTTCCTACTAAGAGTTCCTGTTTTCCTTACTGAAGAAGGACCTTCTAGAATATTTGTTCCTATTTCGTTAATTTTGAGATAGAGTCTGTCAGTGGAGCCCTGGCTGTCTCTGCCTCCTGTGTGCTGGAATTAAAGGCATGTGCCCCCACCCAAACATTTCTCAGTTTGTTTTGGTGTGCAGTTGGAAAGAAGCTGGCTGTGGCCTGAAAAAGGGCGTCACTTTCAGGCCGACTTTTGTGTGTCATGTGTATTGTATGTGATGGTGGGCCTGCCATTCGGGCACATGCAGAGCCTGGAGGTCAATGTGGGCTGTGCTCCTAAAGTGCTTTGCCATGTTGTTTTGTTTTTTCATTTATTTGGCGTGCTTGTACATGTATGTGTGTGCATGTGTACACATGTGTGTGCATTTGCATGTGTGCATGCATGTGTTCCTGTGCATTCCCATGTGTGCATGCATGTGTTCCTGTGTATTTGCATGTGTGCATGCATGTGTTCCTGTGTGTGCACATGTGTGCATGCATGTAGGTGCACGGGCCTGAGTGCGCATGCATTTAGGTTAGAGGATAACTTGCAGGAATCAGTTTCTCCTTCCAACATGTTAGTTCCATGGACTAAACTTAGATCTTCAGGCTTGGTAGCAAGAGTCTTTTTCTCACAGGTGTTCCTTCTGTTTTGTTTTGTTTTTCTTTTCCTTTTTTGAAATGGGTTTCTCTGTGTAACAGCCCTGGCTGTCCCGTAGCTCTCGCTGTGCACCACACTGGTCTTGAACTCACGCCTGGCTCTCCATCTTGTTTTTTTTAAAAACAGAGTCTCTCCTGCCAGTTTCCACACTTAGCCTTGTGTGGGTGCTAGGGATCTAAACTCAGTTCCTGTGCCTGTGGCGACACCGTGGGCCTTCACCCAGAGCCATTCCCAGCCGCAGGCTTGGCTTTCAGTTGTTTTAATTTCACACTGTAGACTTGGTTTGAAACAATTCGGAGATGCCGTTTATTGCTGAGTGTGGTGGTGATCACCTTTAACCCCAGCACTCAGGAGGCAGAGGCAGACGGATTTCTGTGAATTTGAGGCCAGCCTGGTCTACAAAGCAAAGTCCATGACAACCGGGGGTAGACAGAGAAACCCTGTCTCAAAAAACCAAACCAACCAACCAACCAAACAAACAAAAAAACTCCAAACAAAAAATGATATAGTTCATTAAAATGAGATTAAAAAAAAAAACAAAACAAAAAAAAAAACCAGGGCTGGAGAGATGGCTCAGCGGTTAAGGGCACTGACTGCTCTTCCAGAGGTCCTGAGTTCAAATCCCAGCAACCACATGGTGACTTGTAGCCATCTTTAGTGGGATCTGATGCCCTCTTCTGGCATGTCTGAAGAGAGCAATGGTGGTGTACTCATATACATAAAATAAATAGATAAAATCTTAAAAAAAACAGTTTTAAGCATTAATACGTAGATCAGGCTGACCTTACACTTGGGGTGATTCTCCCGCTTCAGCCTTTCAGCTTTTAGGCGCTGGGTTTACTGGCATGCGTCCTCACAGTGAGATCAGAACTACATCGACAGTGAATGTTTGCCCATGGCAACCTTCAGAGTCAGCTTGAGGTAGGCCGGGAAGACAGAAGACAAAGGATGTGTGGAGGAACAGGGCCCCTTTCACTAGTCGGTTGAAGCCTTCTGCTGAGAGTCAAGAATTCCAGCATGATTCATAAAATTTGTTGTGAGGGTTGTCTTTGTAGGGACAATATCCCTTTTATACAGAGATATCTCAAATAGGAATAAGCCAGCAATAAACCAGGCTTGAGACGTAAAGTACATGACCTCTGAGTTTGGCCTCATTCCTTTCCCTGATATAAACCTGCAATTGTCTAGGAATTTCACAGGCATTATGGTAACCGACATAGATTTAACCTGTGTGCAACCTTCCCAACCCACGGTTTCACCACATTAGATTGTGGCCCTACCTGAACCACTTCAGGAACCGCCGGCTCTAATCTGCTGAAGGCGGGAGGGGGTCACTTCCAAACGCCTTGAGCAATAGAAGCCTCAGGAGTCACCAAAAAAGTACATATATGGTAACTGCTGGTCGCTCAAAGCAGGAAGCGGGAGAAAGGCCGCACTCACAGCGGATGCACAGGACCCTTCCCCATTGCCTCTGATACTTAAAGCTGTTAGCAATCTCATCTTCACTGCTCTGACGGAATGCCTCAAACTGTTTCAGGCACCAGGGTGGGGATTGTCTTTTGCTCCCATTACTGCTGACAGATGAACAGACTCCCCTTCCCCACAGCCGGATAAGTCAGACCCAGATCCTAGCTGAGGGACTGGGTTATAAAGAAGTCGTTTGTGTAGGGAGGAGTCAAAACTGCAGTAGAGGTTTCCCCATGGAAGGAGGGAGGGCAAGCGTCCCCGAAGTGAACAGTCTGGGTCTTGGAACCACTTGGAGGCCAGGGGAGCCAGGCAGGTGCACAGCAAAGGAGGGGCTGCGAGTTCCCACGTGTCCTCCTAGGGTTCTGAGTAAGAAGGGCTCCCGTGCAATAATGCAGCCTGGTGTCATACCACAGATCTGCAGAGAGCAGACATTCCAAGACCAGGGGCCTACAAAGTTTTATAGGCGAATCTGCCGGGCAAGGGTCCACAGGCCCCACCCACCCTATGGCCCGCCAGCCTTTGTTCCCTCCCTCCCAAACCGGGGCTCCGGATCCAACAAGCTGGCCCTTGGGGAGCAAGGTCCTGGTCAGGGAGGGCGTGACATGACCGCTGGAAGCACCACACCACATAAGGCAGGAAGGACGGCCAGGTGGTGAGGTTCCCTTTGGATTTGGGGGGATCCGGGCTTCCGGTTGTTCTCTGGTCCCGTGAACTCAAGTGCAGCCTGCTTCCTTGTTGCCTACGTGGTCTCCTTCATCTGGGCGGCCGGAGTCCAGGGCGACGCGGGTGGTCAGCCCAGTCCCCCAGGCACTCCCCGGGCGGGGGCGCTCGCCCAGGCTTCCCCGCACTAGAGAGCGCGGCCCCGGCGCTTTGTCCTAAAGAGAAACCGGCTCCCCGTGCCCAGAGTGGGGCGCGCCGGATCACGTGGGGACCGCGGGACCCAACAGTCGGCTCAGCTTAAGTCTCGAACCCCCCCCACCTCCCACTCCCATCCCCCATCCCGGCTGCAGAGCCCAGTGCGCACGCGCGCGGCTCCCCGCCCACCGTATTCCTTGTAGGCTCTCCGATGCTGTGCGTTGATTGGCTCGGGCTGCCGTTCTCTCAACCAATAGGCACGCGGCTGCTGGCTGGCGTTTAGCGGTGTGAGTGCTTCTCGGTCTCCCCGGGAAGCCTCTGCCTAAACCGCGGACCAGGGAAAGGATGCTCTGGGGTGCGAGCCCGTCTGGACGCACCAGCGTACTGGAGCGCAGTCTGCAGGCGCTGACGCCCTGACCTTGGTAGGACTCTTAACTCCTGGCCTTGTTTGGCCTTGGGTGTTCGTCGGTGTTGCGGGATCCCTGTTGCCCACCCCCCAACACCTCCGCGAGCCTCGCCAGCCCTAAAGGCAAGCCAGCCTGTGCTTGTCAAAAGTGTCGCAGTAGGGCTTGATGACACACACCTATAATTCCAGCACTAAGGGAGGCAGAGACTATTCTGGGTTACATGTCAGGGTTGGCAGAGGTTGTAGCCGAGTGTTTGCCTAACTGTACAAAGCCTCAAAACTGGGTTATGGTGGCTCATATCTGGAAGCCCAACACTTGAGAGGTAGAGACAAGAAAATTAGACATTCAAGGCTATTTTGGGCTACATATGGAGTTCAAGGTCAGCCTGAGCTACATGAGACCCAGTCTCAAAACACAATACAAACCCAGTCTCAATAAAAATCAGTAGTAATCAGCCGGGCGGCGGTGGCTCACACCTTTAATGCTAGCACTCGGGGAGACAGGTAGGCAGAGATCTGAGTTTGAGACCAGCCTGGTCTACAGATTGAGTTCCAGGACAGCCAGGAAACCCTGTATTGAAAAAATAGTAGTGATTTTAGCTGAGATATTTTTCTAATATATAGTAATTTTATCTATGGTTCACAATAAAAATCATTGCTTTAAATTGAAAGGTGCCCCCTGGATACCAGTCTTCCGTGAGTTGTCAGTGTTACAAAAGATGGTTTAATGGACAAAAGATGGTTTCCGCCCAGGTCAGATGGAAAAGCAAGGGCGGACTATACATAACATAGGGACCTCAGTAAGGAGAAAACTATAATATTCTGGCTTTTGAAAATATGCACACTGGGAGAGATGGCTGAGTGGTTAAGAACACTGGCTATTCCTGTAGAAGACCCAGGTTCAAGTCCCAGTATCCACATGGCATACAACTGTGTGTAATCCAGTTCCAAGAGATCTGATACTTTCTTTGCCGGGCGGTGGTGGTGCACGCCTTTAATCCCAGCATTTGGGAGGCAGAGGTAGGAGGATTTCTGAGTTCGAGGCCAGCCTGGTCTACAAAGTGAGCTCCAGGACAGCCAGGGCTACACAGAGAAACCCTGTCTCGAAAAACCAAAAAAAAAAAAAAAAAAAGAAAAGAAAATATGCTAAGCATAAGGCAGTCACCTAGGACAAACACATGATGTGTCTATAGTAGGAGAGCTTAAAGGTTTTAAGTTACTGATTTTTAATTTATGTGTTGCTTGCACATATAGTCCTATGGAAACCAGAAGCCATGGGATTCCCCCAGACTTGGGTTACAGATGATTGTGAACCAACACATGGGTGCTGGGAACCAAACCTTGACCCTCTGTATGAGCAGTGGGTGCTCTTAACCACTGAGCCATCCTGTTACTCCAGCCCTGTGACAACTTAAAGCTGGAGAGTACATAGAGGGTGGAAGAGAGGCGGCTTCTGCTTAATCAGGGTAACAAGTTCTGCCATGGATGGTGCTGGCGGTGCAAACACACTTACGGCCATTTCAAAAGTCAACACTGTAGTATAGGTAGGCTGCAGCAACCTGTGGATCTTATGTTGTGTGTGGACTGTGTTTCACTAAAGCGATTACGAACTTCACTGTTTAACCTGGAAGCAGTGGGTTCTAGCCCTGCTCTCCGTCCAGGTGCGGCAGGATTCGGGTCCAGGAAGCAGTGATTGTGGGCGAGCCAGAGTGTGCTTCCCTCCACGAGAAAAGGCACGGACGCCCACGGGCATGTGCGCCACAGTTCGGACAAGCAGCAGGGCAGACAACTCCCTTGGAAATCACCTATTTGAGGGCTTTGGGGGAAGTCAGAGGGTTGGTGAAGGCTTTACTTTTCTTAGAACACAGCCTCAGGCAATGATGATAAATCAGGCTGGGCTTCAACTCCCGGGGTCCCTGAGGAGTGCTCCCTAGCCCCCCCCCCCAGGATTGCTCTCTGGCTCCCCGAGGAGTGCTCCCAGACTGTCTCCATTTTCTATCCATGCGTTCCTGCCGTCTCCAAATAAGACAATTCTAGCTTCTCACTGGGCTGGTTAGGTGATCTCCGGCCTCACTCCTTCAGGACCCTAGTGGAGTCAAATAGGAAAGGCAGCGTGTGTGTGAGGTACATGCATATGAAGGTGTGTTTGCGTCTGCCTGTGCACACACAGGGGGCCAGAGCAGATGCCAGGCTTCTTCCCTACCCTGTCCTTGTTCTGACTCTGCCTGGAGATAGAACCTCTCGTGGACAGAAGCTTGTTGATAGTGTTAGTGTGGGCTCTGAGGATTCGCCTGTCTTCTGCCCTGAGTGCTGGGGCTATACAGGCAAGGGCAGTCAAACACGACTTTTCAAATGGGCGCTGGGGATTCACACCCAGCCTTTCTGTTTGCAGGCCACTGCTCTGGCTATGGAGCCATCTGCTTAGCCCGTTGGCTGCTGCATATTCGTGTGTGTGTGTGTGTGTGTGTGTGTGTGTGTGTGTGTGTGTGTGCCTGAGGAGCCAGAGAGGGCTTCATACAGTTGTGAGCTGCCTGACATGGTGCTCAGAAGCAAACTCAGGTTCTCTGGAAGAGCAGCAAGCGCTCTTAACTGGGAGCCACCCCTCCACCCCCTTTGGTTTATTTTTATGTAGCCTGGGCTGCTCTCGAACTCAAGATCCTCCTGCCTCAACCATCTGAGTCAGGATCCCAAGTGTGCACCAATAAGAGGCATCTTACTATTCCCTCTCTGCCAAGCGGTTCATTTTCTTGTAGTTCCCAAGTTGCCCACGGTCCAAATCAGGAGCATTTGGATCCTGGAAGCATGCCTAGTTTCCCCTCCCCCGTAGCTGCCTTGTCTCCCGCCAGCTGCCATTCTGAATATGACCGCTGGAGGGCGCTCCCGCACCGTTCCTACTGGCCAACTGGTTCCTACGGGAGGGCCCCGTTGTGTGAATGCCAGATTGATTTCCAGATTCATACTCGAATTGTAAACTGAAAGCCAGAGCGAGAGAGAAGCTGCTGAAGTGAGTTTAGACTAAAGTTCCCCAACCCACTTGGTCGCAACTTCTTGAACCAGGCTGTAGGTCAATTCACTAGGTCAGGGGGGCAAATGTACGAAAAGAGCTCTGCGTACTAAAGCACTAATCACCTGTCCCAGTGCCCTCTGCCCGGGCTGCTTAGGTGCCCAGCTCCTTTGTACATGGATGAAATAATGCTGCCAGATACTAACAGGCGGAATACGTGCAGCCAGTGCTGTCTGTCAGCAAGTCTCCGCCACTGCACACAAAGGCAGAGACGGTTCCCCAGTGACTTCCATTGTTACCCTCTCCACTGCCCTTCCAACCTCTTATGTATTTACCTCCCTTTGATGTGTCCTTCCTGTCGCTCGGTCCGGTGGCCAGGAGTCAACCCACGCATGGGGCTCGTGACTGTGGACTGGACACCTACACAGGCCTATTCCCAGTGGCAGGCTAGTCCCATCTCCAGTTATTTCCGGCACTCTTGACCAACTCCTGATCTCAAGTTGGCCAATTTTCTCTCACAGCCTTCTTCTGGCCTGGGGCTCCTGCTTACTTCAGATCCCTGCTAAGTACTCTGCCCTCTCTGGGGGCCAGAGGGAGCCCAGTATGGGTTGCCTGACTTAAGATTAGCAATGGAGGACAGGCAGTTAGGTAGGTGCTAAGAGTGTTTGGGTGGCCAGCCGGGACTGCAGGTGATCATGGCTCTGCCTGACTCATCAAACGCCCCCCGCCCCCCTTCAGCCCTAGTTCTGATCTTTGGAGAAAGGCATTTGAGGCTGGCTGAGCAGCCTGGACGGGAGGAATATGGTAACAGCTTAGTCGGCCTCCCAGGCAAGGTCTGTCCTGGCCAGCTGGGTCGGCTCCTGGTGGGCGACCCACATCCTTCCTCATACTCTACGATGGACTTCCCCCACCTCTATACATCTGGGGAGTCTCATCTCCTGATGAAGACTTCCAGTTTTGGAGGCTGGAGTGGCTTGGGAACTGTGAGCTCCAAAGGCCTAAATGCTGCAGGCTGCTATGCCCAGATGCCCGACGGCGCAGGGCCAGCACCAGTCCCCACTCCGATTTCTCCCCATCCCAAACAGTCCAGTAAACGTTCACTCTCTCTTGCCAGCACAGAGGTTCTCTGTGCTCAAAACAGCAGGCAGAGGAGTGTGTTTAAAACTTCATGGGGTGGGGATTGCCCCCCAGACATTCACCTGTTCTCAGCCACCCAGGGGAAGAACAGCCCACAGATGTAGCCTCCAGCACCCAGTCCTCAGGACAGACACCTGCAGCTGAGAGACCTTCCAGAGGCCACTAGTGTCAGGCTGTTGGGAGGTGCAGGTCACTGTACTGCGTGCTAGGAACCCACTCTAAATTGTGATTAGGGTCTTTTAGACTCCCAGTTCTAGGAGGGGACCTTGGACATGCACACACACACACACACACACACACACACCAGTTCAGTCTAGAGAGCTCTCTCTCCTTTTGCTGACTCTGGGCTTCTGAGGCACCATTTCCCACTCCAGACGGAGTCCACTACCACCGACTGAAGAAAGATTTAGGAAGGGTTAGCACCGATGGGCAGTCAGGGCGGAAGTTCTGTCCCGTCCCACCGAGCCCGTGTGAGTCTTGGACAGGAAAGGAGTTCATTCTGCACACAGACTCAGGTTGGTAAAGACTCTCCCTAAGCAGTTTCCCACGTGGCCTCACTCTAAAGAAACATCCAGAGCCCTTCTTCTATCACTGAATGTTAAGTTTTTAGAAACATTCCAAGCTTGCTGCCGGGTTGGTTCTGTTCTTCGCCACAATTCCTAGGAGACAAGGAGAAAACGAGGGTAAGAAACCCGGGAACGGAGAATGAAAGAGCTTGTCCAAGGTCAGACCCTAAGAGGGCTGCGTTGCAGGCGGCTGCTCCTGGTTCGCGTGTGCGAACAAGCGGGGGGTTCCGGGAGGGGCGCGGGGCCGGCGCGGGCGCGCAGGTGGCGGGGCCGGAGCGGGCGCGCGGTGCGGGCGCAAAGAACAAAAGGGCGCCCCACTCCCGTCCCATCCGCCCTCTCTTGGCCAATCGGTGTGGCCTGAGCAGCAGAGGCCCTCTAATTGGCTGCACAGCGACCAATCACACGCCAAGGCTGAGAGCCCCAGCGGCCCCACGTGGGGTGATGCTCCTTGCTAGAGAAGGGCGGGGCGCGGAGCTGGGCCGCGCTTGGCGCGCCTCGGGGACCTGACGGCGACCCGTGCAGCCCTGGGGGATCCTCTGCGGTCGCCAGTGGACCTCGCAGCCTCCGGTCCCCATGGGGGCGTCGTCAGGCTCCTTCGGCGCCTTGGGAGTGCAGAGCCTCCCAGATGGGAGGTGGTAGGACAAACACGGGGCTGGCCCCCACTCCCATGGGAGGTGATGGGGGAGGCAGAAGAGCGCCACCTGGGTTTGGCTCGGAGGCTGAAGCTGGTGGGGTGGCGGAAAGGAAGACATGGTCCTGCTGTTTAGTGGCAAAGACATCAATTCATTCTTGGACGGAGTCCGGTTTTGACACCTACTCTCATGCCCTGGGGACACAAATAGAGGTGGCCTCTGTGCAAGTTTGGGGGCTAGTCCCTCCCCCCCCCCCGGCCGTTTCCATTAGTCTCCCCTCCAAACTACTCCAAGTGGAACATACTAGAATGTTTTTTGATACGGGCAATTGACACGGTCTTACATTTTTATGGCACCCTCAGACGGGACATTTGAGGAGAGTTGAATAAACGGAAAATACATGACTTAAAGGAGAGGTGTCTAGTACCCAAGCCAGCAACGAAGGGGAACTGCCCTCGGCCCTGTTCAGGAGCTGTGACCTTGGAAAGGGGACTCAGAGACCTGGCGGAGAGGTGCGGGGTGGTGTGTACTTTCCTAAGGCTTGCCAGTGCTTCCCAATGGCTGACTCGGGGGCCAGGTTGGAGCAAAGGAAGCCAGGCCAACACTGCCCACAGTCAGTTTCTGCTGTGGACAGGAGGGATGGGGTAATGGTGGTGATAGTTGTGGTGGTGTGTCAGTGCTGGCGCCCAGCAACAGGAGTGTGTCCTGTGCCTGCACTCAAGTGTGAATAGAGTCTTCGGAAACATTGGGTTTTGATTGTGAGCAGCTGTCGGATGTAACATAGGTGAGGCCCTGTGGCTGTCCACCTGTGCAGCCTTGGGATGGATTGGGTGGGACTGGGCTGAACCTTTGTCCCCACAGAAGACAGCCTGCAAGTCACAAAGTGATGCTGCTGTCTAGGTGTCCTAGCTGCCCTCCGGGATGTGCTTTTCCGTCTCCGCTGTGGGAAGCAGTTAGTCATTCAACAAGTCTTTCAAGACACTTATCCAAGGATGGGCTCAGTGGCGCACGCCTTTAATCCCAGCACTTGGGAGGCAGAGGCAGGCGGATTTCTGAGTTCGAGGCCAGCCTGGTCTACAGAGTGAGTTCCAGGACAGCCAGGGCTACACAGAGAAACCCTGTCTCGAAAAGCCAAAAAACAACAAACAAATAAACAAGGATAGGCTGAGCCCTGGGGATGCCTGAGGGGGATAGAAAGGCACAGCCCAGGCTTGGAAAAGTTTGTGGTTCACTGCGTGGCCACGTTCAAGTCCAGATGAAGATGTGTGGGAACCACGGAGGTCTAGAAAGGCTCCTTACAAAAACGGGGGTGAAGGGGACGTGGAGCTTGGGGCAGATTTTAAAGGCAGTTAGGAGTTCGGTGGTGGACAGGGCAGAGAAAGGTGAGAAGCAAGGAGGTGATGCCAGGTGTTCCGGGAAGGTGGCCTTTGGCAGGTGCGGCCGTGTGCAGCGGGCCTCTGACACGTGGGAAGCAGGGGACACTGGCAACACCCCTCCATCATATGGTGGCTGCAAGGAGGATGCTCTGTGTGCAGTCCAGTGTCTTGCCGTTGGCGATCGCAGGCTCCGTGCACACAGATACGCTGTCAGTCCAGGCTCTGGTTGGGCATGCGCGCCAAGTTGCCAGTGTGGGGACTGTGGGTGACTTCAGGTAAGGAAGCTCTCTTGCTCTTCTACCGTGCACTTGGCCTCACCTGTCGGAAGTCGCTGTCCTATGGGTCACAGGCCTAGCCCCAGAGTCCTCCGCCTCCTGCCTGCCGAGCAGGGGCAGCAGATAGAGCAGGGCTCCACTTGCCAATCCCAATTCCGCTGTTAAAAACCGGTGTTTATGGGCCTGGAAACAGCAGTGTTGGGTCCAGATCCAGCTGCTTTGAGCCCTAGGGCAGCCAGAGAATGGCACTTTGGAGGCGAGTCAGGCGGCGTCCTCAGAGGAGCGGCCCTGGTTGTGGCGCTGGGGTACAGGTGCCCTAGGGAAGCTGGAACAGCCTCAACACACCAGGAAGAGCAGACATCATCTCCTGATGAGACCATAGAGAAGATGGTCCAGGAGTGACCAGGGATCAACAGCTCAACCTGGGCATGGTGGTATAGAGTCGCCAGTGAAGCCCACGCTCTGATCAGGGACGGAAACAGAAAACACAACGGCTGGTCTGATGGTTATAGTGACAGTTCCTTCAGCATGTATACAGATCCACACACAAACAGACATACATATATACACACATGCATGCATACATATATACACATACATACATATATGCATACATATATACATATATACACACACGAATGCATACATGCATACATACATACATACATACATTCATACTACATACCATGGATCTGTCATGTCACATGGCCACATGTGTATCTGAAGGAACTGTCACTATAACCATCAGACCAGCCGTTGTGTTTTCTGTTTCCGTCCCTGATCAGAGCGTGGGCTTCACTGGCGACTCTATACCACCATGCCCAGGTTGAGCTGTTGATCCCTGGTCACTCCTGGACCATCTTCTCTATGGTCTCATCAGGAGATGATGTCTGCTCTTCCTGGTGTGTTGAGGCTGTTCCAGCTTCCCTAGGGCACCTGTATAAGTATGCATGTTTGTTTTCATGCGCATGTATCTATGCATGCATGCATATATGTACATATATGTATGTATGCATATGTGCATATATTTTGTAGTGCTGGGAGTCCTCCCCTCCATCTTGGGCCTTGTATCTTCTAGGAAATGGCTTGACTACTGAGCTACACTGTAGCCCTCCATCCAGGGCCTTGTATCTTCTAGGAAATGGCTCGACTACTGAGCTACACTGTAGCCCTCAGCCCTCCATCCGGGGCCTTGTATCTTCTAGGAAATGGCTCGACTACTGAGCTACACTGTAGCTCCGTCTCTTCTTTTTATCTTAAACATTTGGGATAAATGCATTATTCCTAAGTGTATGAGGTAGAACTTCTGCCCTGCAGGGGTTCCCGGTGCCCTTCCCCCTGCCCAGGAAGCAAGAGTTGCTTTACTTTCTTCCTATTGACTGACTGCCTGGCCTCAGTCGGGGATGGCCTTCTCTGCACACCACGTTGTGCAGAAGCCCTCCACGTTGTGGCCCAGGGTGTTCACTGGCTTCTCTGCACACTCGCTGTCACTCAGAGCAGGGCAGTAGCCCCTCAGGAGACGGTTCTGCTGGCCCCATGTCCTTTCAAGCATTCTGTTTTTCAGTCCTTCCCTGTCAGTCATGAGGGAAATCTAAGGGTACGCATGCCACTCCTTAATCTCCCAAAGCTGAGGGGGGCTCTCACCCCTGCCACACAGTCTCTCTTTCCTCGTGTCTGAAACAAGAGCTCAGAAGACCAGACTGTCTGGGCCTGAGTCTGCTGCAGGAAGGCTTTGGTATCAGCAAGAACAGGCCAGAGAAGAGGGCTGGGGTAGGGGTGGGGTGGGCAGAACTCTGGGTCAGAACAGGCACAGAAGCAGGTGTGGCCTGGGAGCTGGGAACAAAGTGGTGATGTCTTCTTCTGCCCAGACCCCTGGGTGCTGAGGATATTGTGGGGAACACCAAGGCAGGAGCCCTGCCATCATGTTAATGACAGGCCAGGGAAGGCAGCAGCAGTCAAATAAACCCACAATAAATACATAATTGCAGACTGTGATGAGTGTTCCGTGCTGTTAGAAGGCCTGACCTGGGAGTGACATCAAACTATAGGAGACTGTGCCCTCAGGGATGAGTGCTCCAGGGACTCTTAAAGGGTGTCCTAGCCGAACACGGGTGGGGGCTTGTTCAGGAGCAGTGCAGAGTGCAGGCTATGGATGAGAAAATGGGGGTGGGGGTGTCTAGTAACTGAAAGTTATGAGATGGTGTGGGGTGTGTGTGTGTGTGTGTCCGTCATCAGAAGCCCAGGTTCCTGTCTTATCATCCAACTGTTTCCAAATGTGGCTTCTGTCTCATAATAAAGAGGATAGTTAATGCTCCAACTATCTAGTCTACATTCCAGCCAGTGGGAAGACAAAAAAGGCAGAACTCTGTGTTGAAGGATGCTTCCCACTACATGTTCACTGGCACAGCTGCGTATAGCTGCAAGGGAAGCTGGGAGATGTAATGTTCACTCTATTCACTCTGAAGGAAAAGGAAAGGGTTGGTGTTGGACAGTCTTCCTGGTAGCTTTTTTTTTTTTTTTTTTTGGAGACAGGGTTTCTCTGCGTCGCCCTGGCTGTCCTGGAACTTGCTCTGTAGACCAGGCTGGCCTCAAACTCAGAAATCTGCCTGCCTCTGCCTCCCAAGTGCTGGGATTAAAGGTGTGCGCCACCACTGCCCGGCCCTGGTAGCTTTAAAGGAAAAGAAAAAGCTAATGCTGAGAACAGGAGACTGGCTATAGCCGGATTCAGGACTCAGCCATGTCTTTATTGAGGCCGTCGGGCCAATGCCAGCTTTATCACATGTTCACACACGAGGGAGCCAGCTCCCAGGGAGCGGATTAGTCTGCCCAAGTCAGTTGGGGACAGCCTAAGGAGAGGCAGGCTAGGAAAACCCAGAACTTTGACTCATGAGGTGCTCTCTTTTTCTCTTCTCTTCTCTTCTCTTCTCTTCTCTTCTCTTCTCTTCTCTTCTCTTCTTCCTTTCCCGTCTGTCTGTGTGTCTGTCACTCTCTTTTACTCTAAATATTGATAGCCTCATGACTTTGTGTGCCACCCCTCTACAGGGGCCATGCTAATCTCCATATCATCCCAGCTTTAATATATGTGCACAAGGTTTTCTCTTTCCTCAGTCTCCTTCTCTTTGGGTTCCTAGAGAACTAGATAGACGCTGTGACGTTTGTTCGTTTGTTTGTTCATTTGTAGACAAGGTTCCTCTATGTAATGCTGGTTGACCTGGAGCTCACTGTGTAGACCAGGCTGGCTTCAAACTCACAAAGATCCATCTGCCTCTCTCCCTCCTAAATGCTGGGACTAAAGGCATGCTCGACCACTGCCCAGGTAAAGTAGACACTTTGACGGCTGTTTTCATTTCAGTGGTACTGGGGATTGAACCCAGGGCCTTGGATATGGTAGGCAGCACTCTGCCCCTGGGGTTTTCTCAGCCCGGCGTCATGCACTGTCATCTTTTTAGGTGAGCAGTGAAGGACTTGTGTGTGCACTGGCATTTTTTGTTTTAGTTAGTTTGTTTTCTTCTTTCTTTCTTCTTTTCCCTCTCCCTCCTCCTTTATTTTTCGTAGACAGGGACTTACAGAGCCTTGGCCTGGAACTTGCTTTGTAAGTCAGGCTGGTATAACTTATGGAGATCCTCTGACCTCTGCTTCTCAGTGCTGGGATTGAAGGTGTGCACCACCATGCCTGGTCTAAGCCTTAATCTTCGCCATGGTTACGATAGTTGACACTGTCAGCCCCTGGTCCAAGGCAAGGCGGGCTTCGCATGCTCTTGGTTCTGAGATCTCCCGGGGAAGGGAGGACTAAAATGCTGGATGCTCTGTTTAACTGGAAGCTAGTTCAGGATGTGAGAGAAAATACATGGGGCTGCAGGTGAGGTGCTCCTGTCTGTTGTTCTCTATGTTGTCCCTGGGCAGAGGTGCAGATGGGACGGCCACTCCCTGGTTGGGCGGACCAATCCTTATCCCTGGGGTCAGCCCTGGTGTCCTTGCCCAGTCAGAGTTGCAAAGGTCCTTCGTTATCACATCAGCACATCACAGAGGAGGTGTCTGAGGTTTCCTGTCCACATGCAGGCCAGTCTGCCAGTCCACAGCCAGCTCCCAGCTCCCTGGTGCTGTGTTTGAGGATCCTTGTCCATGAGCCACCTGGTGTCTCATCGTAAGTCCCACGCCACAGATGGCAGGGCACTGATACAAGACAGGAGGCTAAAGCCTGGACACTGGTGTGGCCAGAAAACCCCAACTCCTCCTCTGCTCCTCCGGCCAGGACCTGCCCCAGTCCGGCAGGATCCTGGGTACCCGGGTAGCAGTGAGACTCAGCTTCTTGTAAAACTATTCTCAATTACATTCTGTGCTGTGGGGCTAGATGGGTGTTCTACAGAGAGACTATGGTCTGTTCAGTCCAGAGTATGTCCACTAAGGCAAGAACAGGCGAGTGCCTGCGTCATGATGGAAGGGCCACAGAAGCCAGGCCGCCGGTAAGCTGCATGACACCACAGTTGACATTGGAAGTGTGAAGATTTTGTTTTGTTTGTTTGTTTGTAGACAGGGTCTCTGGTAGCCCAGACTAGCCTCAAGATCTATAAGCAGCCAAGTGAGTCTTGAATTCTGACCCTCCTATCTCTACCTCTCGAATCCTGGGATTACAGGAATGGACCACCAAGGTGTGGTCATTTGCCTGTGGGAATCCAGGACAGCTGTGGACGCTACAGAGTCCTATGATATGATCCCTGCTGTCCACAAGCCCATCAAGGAAGCCTTGGGCTAGTTTGGGGAGTTCATGTGTCCTCTTCATTTTCCAGTGTGTGTGTGTGTGTGTGTGTGTGTGTGTGTGTGTGTGTGTGTGCCTTTAGTGATGAGAACACAGGGTGTGCATAGCCAGGCACAGGCTAATATGTCTTTCACTTTCTGTGCCACAAACTTTTAGTCTCAGACACTGAGACAATTGCCCCTTGCTTTCTAACAAACCCTTGGAATGGTTTTTCTCATTTGGTTTGTTTGTTTGTTTTCTGCAGGGGCACGTGCTACTGTAAAGGCTCAGTTGTCTACTTGAGGTTGGGGTGGCACTCTCAAAGAGCTGTTTGCAAGCTGGGCTGCCACACTTTTGGCTAGTCAGCACTTCTCAGGGGCCATGAGCTTGAGGTGAGGAGGGTCAGAACAACCTCCTCCGTGGACTTCTTTCTAAGCCACGTAGGGCAGCTGGGTGCATCTGTTTATAGTCGGGGGGCAGGGGCATACCCAGTTTGAATTGGACAGCTGGACGTCACAGGTGCTAGACTTAGCCAATAGAATATAAAATGTTAGGTTAAATTCAAACCTCAGATAAAGAATGAGTCATTTCTAGTATAAGTATGTCCCAAGCATTTCATGCAACATGTATTTTACAAATATTTGCTCCTTCTCTGAATTCAAATTAAATCCCAAGTTCTAAAATTTATCAGTGAGTCTGGTTCCTGCCAGCGTCCCGGGACCAAGAGCGCTGGAGGGAAGCACAGAGAGGCCACTGTACCGTATCCCCTCGTGTCCGCGCCCAAGCAGGACTTCTATGACTATTGCTCTCCCGGGAGAAAGCTCTGATTGATTGGCTCATCCTGGGTCAGGTGCCCACCTCAAAGCCAATCACCATGGCTGGGGAGGTGTGCGTGCTGTGATTGGCCTACCCTGAGTCATGTGACTAGAGGCACGTGGCAGTCTATAGACCCAAAAGAGAAGGGGGAGGACTTTGCAGGAGTCTGCAGACGTAGAGTAGGCTCCTCAGTGTAGTAGCTTGGGCCCTGAGGTTGTGGTCTTCTGGTACTTGTTTAAAATTCTGTGCGCTAGAAGCTTGAAGCATGGTTTTCGGCACCTCAAATTGCCCCTTCTGCCTCCAAGACCAGCCCCAACCTAGGCTGCCTGGTGTCCCTGTTTTCCGCCTGTCAGGATCTTGTCCATACTTACCTCCAGCCCTGCACCCCAAAATGGGAGACATGTTAGGGGCCTCAGAGTGCCCTAGACCTAATTGCTTCACGTGGGGTCAGGGAGGGCAGCCGATGGCCTGGAGGGCTAATGTAATTACCCAGCAGCGTGTGTCTCCCCAGTTGTATGCTCACCGCAGCCCCGAGCCTGTTTCTCCTAAGTGGAAACAGATTTCCTGAAAAGGGGCGAGATCATAAACTTCTTTGGAGGCTTGCAAATAAAAATGGCTGTCTTAGCTTTCTCTCCTCAGCTAACCCAGTTGTAAGGAGGTCTCTAGACCAGCCCACAGCTGTGGGGAGGGCCGCTTGGGAACTTGGGCAAGGTGAGAGACCTTAGGTGAGTTCCAAATTAGCCTAGGGAGGACAGAAAGACAGGAGGACAGAAAGACAGACAGCTCAGAAGGAAACAGGTTGCGGTATGCAGGTCTAGATCCCAGCCCACCGGGAAGGGCCATGTGCTTAGAGCCCTTCTCTGATAGTCCAGGACATCATCACAGGTCTCTTCTGGAAGCATGGCTAGTCCTGACATCTTGGACCAGGCTGGAGGCACAAGCCACTTTTGGCCACCATCGGGGGCTTTGAGTCAGCTGCCGAGGGAGATGGGACTGAGCAGGAGGTGGTGGCCTGGTGGCCTAGGCTGGACTTGTTGGTCTCTCACATTTACCTTCTGAGGATGTGTGCTACCTGCCTTGGGTGCCCCAATGAACAGACGGGGACACACTCCAGAGGGGGCCTGGCTCTACAGCCGGAACATGCGGAGTATCCCTGTAGACCCCTGGGGGCCAGAGACACAATGGGGGCACGTGGCACCCTCAGAGCGGCTTGCCCTGCAACCCTCCTTTGGACCCCGGCGGCTGCTTTCTGTGCCGCTGGGGTCCGGACTTCAGGAAGCCCCTCCCCCCAGGCCCTCAGGACTCCAATGGGTTGTATGGAGGTCGGACGTGTCTAGACTGCATAAGTTACACAAAGCACCCAGAGAACTCTCCTTTAATACTGCCCCAAACTGGTAGTGATGGGACCCATCCCTCTGTCTGCACGGACTGGGTGTTCTCAGGACTCCTTTGGGTGGGGGCTGGGGGCCAGAGCCTCTCTCTGCAGAGGGAGTGAGTGAAGTCTGCAGAAAGCATTCTTCTGAGCAGCTCCTAGGCAGAGCCCCTCCTCCACAGCCCTGTCCTTAGCAGGGACGGGGATTTTAGCGCCTGCATCACTCTCTCTATCTGGGTCCCAGTCTGGCCTTTGTTGCCACCAGAGTTGGTCCAGGTTCCTGGTGAAGAGGGTGTATGTGGGATCCTCGGAGCTGTCCCTGGGGCCCCAGCAACCCCTCCATTCAGAGGTGTGATACTCAGGTAAGTCTGACAGATGCTCTTCCTGAGATTAGGTTTGTGGGGCAAAGGAGACTTGCGGGTTGAATGACCAGTTGGGGCCCACGTCAGTGCTGGGAGCCTCTCCCTGCCACCAGGCTCTCTCCTGCTCTGTGTGTCTCTCTATCTCTTTGTCTCAGCCTGCCCAGCTGTGGGGCTCTCCCTGCCCCGGGCCAAGTTTCTCTATGGGGTCCCCACACATGTGGATAGACGGGCCCATCTCTGATCTATCAGGTGGGTGTGACAGGTAGAAAGACGGCACCTTCATATTTACTGCAGATGCCTGCACAGGGGATGAGCCAGTGAAGCCCCTGCCTGCCCCTCCGTGTGTCCCACATTAGCAGATGCCTCAGGAAGAGCCCAACCAATACAGGGCCACACCCCAAGGGAACCCATTGTCACTGGGTCCCCAAGGAGCTGTTGGGGAGAGAGAAGTTGGAACCCCTCTCCTGACAGCAGGTGGAAACCTATGTCCCCTGTGTCTAGTTGTCTAGCTGACGTCTTGTTATACCCCCATATCTGAGTCCCACCAGTTGGTGTTGAAACAGTGACCCTGGGAAGCTGAGTCCTTACAATGGCCCCTGGTAGGGACTGGGTTAGCCCTGCCCACACGATGGTTTCCCTCACCCTCACCCTAGCCTCCCAGTAGGTTGGGGGCAAAGCCTGTGATTTAAGAGTGAAATCAGAGCGGACACTGCAGGGCCTGGGTTCCCCAGGTCACTTGCCAGCTCTTTGCCCTGCCTACCTCTCCTTAGAGTGGGCTGAAGGGCTGGGTTAGAGCCTAATGGTTCCCTGTCAGCCGCAGTCCAGTGCCTGGGGACACAGAGAGGGCTGGATGTGTCACCGAGGGAGAGGCTCCTCACCTCTTTGTGCAGTTTTGAGCAGGTGGCCTGTGGAGATACAAGAAATGTGTGGTGCCCAGGAGTGGCTCAGAAAGCGGGAGGCTGGATCTCTGGTTGTCAGAGTAGAAAAGTGGGGGCTCCACAGGGCCTGTGGGAATAGCGGGTGGGGGTGGGGAGGCCGAGAGGTATGGGATTGGCCGCCAAGGCAGCCCCTCCCTGCCCACCTCTGCTCCTGGATGCTTCAGATGGGATGCTCAGGCAGGGCTGTGACCCCAGGGTCTCTGAGCACCTCTCAAGGTTGGTCGCTGGGGAAGGCTCCCCTATGCCTGGCCTAAGTAGATTCAATGCTCCACCAGCCCCTGGCAACCTTGCCAGGGCTGGGGCCCAGCAATTAAAGCCCCTTCGCCTCCAATTCGTTTGTAGTATTAAAAACGAATTGCGATCAGCCGGGTTGTCATTTCTACCTGATAAAACATCACTTTTATTGATCTCGCTTCGCCCAGTGCCGTCATTTATCTTGCCCCAGCATTTCACATAATGGCTCGTTTGTCTTGATCAAATCGGAGTCTTGCATGTTTAACCCTCGGGGCGCCACAGCCCGTGTCCTCTCCGTGTCCCTCCTGCCCTTGGACCAGTCCCTGTTCTGAGGGCAGCAGGTCCTGGAAGGCCAGGACCACGCTGTCTGAGGGAGTCTGAAGACACGGAGGCAAACTGGAAGCCTGCTCCGACTGGACTGTGTCCCACCTGTGTCCCCTGGAGCTCCTATGGGTAGGTCCTGAACTTGGGGGCTGACTCAAGTAATACCCTGCCTGGGGCTTGCCCCACTTGCGGTGTTCCTAGGCCTGTTGAGTAGTTCACCAACCACGACTGTCTCCATTAGCTTTAACCCAGTGCACGTCACAGTAGTGGTCTGGGCTGGAAACAGCATGGCTCACCACCTGGCCCCAGAGGAATTGCTGGCCCACCGTTTTCCAGCCTCTCCTGCCTGCCTGGGGTCGTGGAGACCCGGCGTCTTGGCGGCTGGCTGCCATGCTACTGCCCAGCTCTGCTGGCTGCGGTGGACTTGGTTGCATAGAGGAGAGAACCCAAGGCCCGCTGGAGAGGCTTCCAGGCAGACGTCACTGACACCCTCCAGGCTCCGGCCCCGCCCACTTCATCAGAGCCTCCTTGTATGGCCTCCTGAGCAAACTTTTGTATTCTGTCTCTCTCTGCTCTGTCTCTGTCTGTGTGGTGTATGTATGAGTCTGTGTGGCGTATGTATGAGTGTGTATGTGGTATGGGTATGTGTGTTACTGGGATAAAACCCGGAACCTTGCATATCCTAGGTATGCACTCTCCTACCGAGTTACAGTCCCAGCAAAATAGCCTTGAGTGGCAGAGGACAACTCAACACATCTGTCTCATGGGCTCCAGGAGCCATTCAGAGACCCAGCCTCCCTCTGGGACCAGCTGTGTCCCAGCGAAGAACTCAACTTCCTGCAGTTGGTTGTGTCAAGTGCACAGAGGGTCCCTGGGCCTGAATCCCTGTGTAGTGCACTCCGGACTCCAACGGTCATTTTGTCTCAGGCCCCAGGTGGGCACGAGGCAGTGGCCACTGTGCAGCTAGGCATGGCAGGACATGACACCTTTCCCAAAGGTCCTGATCTCAGATAACGCCAGACTGAGTGTACAGCCGCCCCACAGCCAACAACTTTGCCAGCACCCCGCACACCTGGCCTTACGGCCCTTACCGTAAGCTTCAGTGGGACTTGGAATGGCGTGAAGGAAGAATTTGGTGGCAGTCTCTGTAGCAGATACCTGCTGAACCACAGAGGCACTTAGAGTTTTCGTGAGAGGGCATCCCTTACCAAAGTCGTTCAGGGAAGGCAGGAAGGTAACACACTGGAGAGAAGACATACCAGCTAGGCAGGGCTGGGGTACGTGTATACTCACAACCATGATTCTTACACATGGAGTGGAGAGCTTTGGACCCCACCCTGCTCCCAGAGCCAACCTTCCCGCATATGTCCTGCTGGGGTTTCATGTCAGGGTATCAGTAGTGAGTCCCAGTTGTCTTGCCTGGTCAGTGTTGGGCGTTCTTTGGATCTGCAGTCTCTTGAACAGGCCACACATGGTCCCGTCTCCCTCCCTCTGAGTCTTGGCTTCTTGACTTACAGTCCCTCTGCTTAGCAACGAGAACTTTTGACCCGGAAGAGATCAGGGTCTCGCCGTGTCATCCTTGGCCGGCTTAGAACTTGTTACGGAGAACCAAGCCCGCTTTAAACTCAAGGGGGCTCATCTGCCGCTGCATCCTGACCTCATCCTGAGCACTGAGGTCACAGGCGCAACCTCATCCTGAGCGCTGAGGTCACAGGCGCGACCTCATCCTGAGCGCTGAGGTCACAGGCGCGAGCCACCGTCTATCAGGGCTGTTTCTTATTCTTGGCATGGCTGTCTGGCAGGAAACTTTTTTCTTGAACAAATCCATTCAGCGCTTGCCAAGGCAGCGTTCACAGTATGGGGCAGGAGTGTTGGGTTCTTCTCCCCCTTACCCTGTGTTTCGTGGATTCCACCATGGCTATATGAACTGGTTCAGGCTGGACAAGCGACTAATATTAATACCTGACTAACAAGTCCAGCCCCAGGATCAAAAAAGGCCCACGACCAGGGATGGGATAGGGTGGGGTCTCTAAGCCTAAGGCCACCCGAACCCATGCTAGCTAGTCTCTCCTCAGCCCACACAGGAATAACCATGTGACACATACAGGAGGCGGGCACAGTCACAATCTGGACTACTGAGCACCTGTACAATAGTCATATATTTATTCTTAAGCAAGTTATCAATAAAAAATTTAATAGTAAAATGCCTTTACATAGAGTCTGCTGTTCATAAAACCTTTGTGTTTTTTTTGTTTTGTTTTGTATTTAGTGTTTACATTGAAAAAAAAATCCAACCGGCCTCTTAGTTTACACATTTACAAGAATCGTGCTTTTTACCACGTCGTTAGCCACAGTTGGGGAAGAGGGGGTCACGCCATTTGCGTATACACACAGAAAGAAGGGAAGAGGGTGGGGGACCTAAAGATAAAGACAGATAAAGAGGACGGCTCAGCGGAAGAAACAGGAGGCAGCGGCACACCGGACAGACAGTCTTTCTACTTGCTCCGGGGCTCCTGGGTGCCGGGGTTCCGGGCAGCCTTCCTGGTGCCAGCCCTGGTCTTGATTCTTAAGTCACCATTTTCCCAATTCCCTAGCTGTGAGCAGGACCCTGGTGGTCATCTCTTCCGACGACCACCAAGAATGGAATATTGCACTCATGTGGAGAACAGAAACCCTCAGGGTGGTGGGACAGCCAGGAACGGTCACCCTTGGTTACTCTGTGAGGCGCTAACAGTGACCCTTGGAGCAACTAGTGAGAAAGAGAGAGTCCCTGGTATCGGGACAGACTCCTGGTGGGCCTGAGTGAAGGGACAGAAGCTGAGGGTTCCCAGTTAGGGTTGGGTGCCCATCAATACTCCTTGCTTCCGGGGAAGCCTTGGCCTAGTGGGACACTGGGGAGCATGCGTGCCACAGGCATTTTTGAGGACAAAGGCTTTTGGTCCATGGGTCTAGCCTGCTCTTTCCATCATGGAAGAAGTGCGGACTGTTGGGCTTTCCTGGTACTTGGGGTCAGGACGTGTGTACAAGAGGCCAGAGGGACCCTTGTTGTATACTCTGTGCATGAGCCCGCCATGCATGCCGTCTGCCCTGCTGAGTGGCTACAAAAAAGGTCCGGAAACTGTTTGGGGGTGGGGTGGGCAGAGGGGCGCCCCAGGATCAAGGTCTGGGTTGAGAGAAGGGGAGCCAGATGGGCCTTCCCCCCTTGGGTGAGCGGGACCTGCCTTTCTGCTGTTCTGACTCCAGAACCCCATCGCTATCCACACTTGAGGTTATCCAGAAGGTGGTGGGGCCCCAGGGAGAGTGTCTGGTGGGGAAAGGGGGGGTGCGTCTTAGTGGTGAGAAGGTACTCATGCAGAACTGTGGGCCAGCCCCAGGCGGGCCCCAAATTCTGGCCCAGACAGGGGCCTGGACCAGCTGCGCCATGTGGAAGCCCTGCAGCTCTTGAGGGAAGGCAGTTGTTGCCCTGGAGATAAGGAAGGGGCTGAGAGCTGATGGAGAGGGAGCGGGGCTAGGGGCCGCCTACATCCTGCTGAGTGAGGCCAGCCTTCTCTCCTGCACCAAACAGGCCAAAGAAACGGAAACCAGAAATAACTTGGAATATTCAGGAAAGAAAGTCTAAACATCCATTTTTTCTTATTGATATTTCAAAATATTTGTTCTTTTGTTGTTTTAAACAGAGGTAAGAGATACGTGGCTGCTGCCATACACCTGGGCTGGAGAGTGGGGCAGGCCGGTGGTGGCCTGCAGGCTGATCCTGGATTTCATCTTGTGGTTGGAACCCCTGTCCTTCCAGGGGACCGCCATCACTGCTCCCACCCCAATACTTTCATGGATAGGATGTATTGAAAGGAAATAAACCGCAGTGTAATTTCCTTCACAGTTGGCCCCCAAGAGATTGGAGGGTATGACTGGGTCTCATGTGACCATCCCACGGCCTTTGGCCACGCCCCCATTCCAGCAGCCTCTGCAGTCACAGATGCCCCTGTTGGAATTCAACTAGGCTGAGAACAGTGCATTTCCAAAGAAAACCCCAGGACAAAACCCCTACACGCGCGAGTGCGCGCGCGCGCACACACACACACACACACACACACGTGAGCACACGCACGCACGCGCGCACACACACACACACACACACGTGAGCACACGCACGCACGCGCGCACACACACACACACACACACGCACGCACGCACGCACGCACACCCTCGTCGCACATCCACCTTTGTCGCAAAGGTGGGGAAAATCCTTTTCCACTTTTTCCCCCATAAAACTTCCCCACAGAAATACAATATTTACATAGAGAAATAAATAGACAACACACCTGATTTCTGCTTTCCCTGGTGGGAGACAGTCGGAGGTACTAGGGAAATATGGCTTGGATTCTAATCTCTCGAGAACTGCGGTGCAGCGGCAGAGCAGCGGGCCCCGAGGGACCGGCCTGACTCTCCCCCTGGAGCAGCTAGGATGGGACTGGGGGTCCATCCTAGGAGCTCTCTCCAGAGAACTTCGAGGAGAAGCTGATCCGCCTTGGGGGGGTTGCATATTTGCTCAGACCACCGCTTGGCTGCAGCCATGGGCGAGGGTGGGCGAGGGTGGGCAGAGGCGGAGGCAGCTCAGCACAGGACGGGCACGCCGTCAGCCGTCACCAGGCGCCCCGTAGTAGGATCATAGGTGCCTGCCAAGTAGTACAGGTCCTGCTGGTCCTGGTACTTGCGGCCCCGCATCATCTGTTCATACTGCTCCCGGCCCACCACCTGGCATTTGTGGGAGATGGTCTGCACGTCGTTCTCGTCCTCGTGACAGGACTGGTAGAGTGCGTTCTGCCGGGTGAGGGAATAGCGCGTTGGGGCCGGCCTCAGCCGAAACACCCCACACCCAGGGAAAGTGCCCATTCCCCCAAAGACCCAGTGCAGGGACTGGGGGCCCTCACCTTCCCGTCACTCTGCCGCTTTCCCAGCTTGGTCTCCTCAGGATGGTAGAACCATTTGACCTTCACCACCATGTTGCTGCCCCACGACTCCCACAAGCTCTCGATGCGGCCGATATAGGGCAGGTTGGGCCTTCCGGCCGAAAGGAAGACGGCACAGTCCCCGATGCGCAGTGTCTCCTTGCCTCGGACAATGGCCTTGTAGAATAGTTTCCTGGCTTTCCCCTTCATGCCTCGCCTCTGCATGGCAGACCAGCGGATACAGAAGGGTGACGGGGGGGACCCAGGAAGCTCGAGAAAAGGTGGTGGCCAGGGAAACCGAGAGCGTGCAGGGGGGACAGGTGGGGTGTCTCTGCATGTTTTGGGGAGGGCAGAAAAATGGGGACAGGATGTGTGGAGAAGTGCCACCACCGCCACAGATGCCGTATGAGGTGGGCTCTGCTGGGATGTCTCAGCACACTCACTGGTCATGACGGGAACACTGTAGCAGAGTCCAAAAGCAGAGAGTCTGCGTATGAGAGGCTCTTTGCAGTTGAGCCTACGCGGGTATAGAAAAGCCCACGGGTAGCTGAGCAAGGTGGCACACTGCACCTTCAATCCCAGCATTCAGAAGGGAGGAGCAGGCGGATCTCTGTTGAATTCCAGGTCAGCCAGGGCTACACAGTGAGACCCCATCACAACCAAACACCAAAAAGCCAAGACAAACAGACAGACCCACAAACAAGCACGGGTCCCTGATGACGGTCAGCAGGAGAGGTTCCTCTGGCAGCAGAGCCAAGGGGCAGAGCGGCATGGAAGGCAGGCCGAACACACGCTCCCAGTGTACAGGGCACGTGTGTGTGACCACACACGCAAGACAACGCTCTAATGTGCCAATCACAGTGCTGGCTATTTGTCTCATTAGGTTACTGGTGGGTTTCTGTTGTTGCTTGGGGCTTAAGAAAATAAAAATTAAACAAAACAACAACAACAACAACAACAGGGCTGGAGAGCTGGCTCAGCGGTTAAGAGCACCGACTGCTCTTCCAGAGGACCTGAGTTCAAATCCCAGCAACCACATGGTGGCTCACAACCATCTGTCATGGGATCTGGTGCCCTCTTCTGGTGTGTCTGAAGACAGCTACAGTGTACTCATATAAATGAAATAAATCTTTTAAAAAACAAAACAAAACAAAAAACAGTATTCAGGAGACAGAGAAAGATGGATCTGAGTTCGAGGCCAGCCTGGTCTACAGAGCAAGTTCCAGGGTAGCCAGGGCTACATAGAGAAACTCTATAGGGGAGAAAAACCTTAACCAACAAAACCCAAACCACCACCACCAAACCCAAAACAACAAAAACTATGTGTCCGTGCAGATCCCCCTGTAGCTAGAGTTAGGGCAGATGTGAGCTGCCCTATGTGGGTGCTGGGGGACAGGCCACCTACCTGCGTGGGGTTTCCTGACCACTTCCAGAGCTGCCGGGCAGGCAGGAAGGCTGAGATCTTTGGCCGGTTTTCCACGGAGGGCAGCCGTTGCCTCCGAGAAAGCTCTTTGGCTTTGGAGAAGCTCAGGGTCTCCTTGCGCTTGAACTTGGATTTGCTGCCACTGGGGCCGGCACCTGCACCTGCACCAGCCACCCCAGCCCTGGACAGGAAGCAGCGCTGGGCGTGGGCGTGGGGGCTGCTACCCTTAGAGCGCAGGGCTTCGGGTGGGGCCAGGAGGGCGGGTACGGGGCGGCTGAGACAGGTCTGCAGCAGCAGGGCGGGGTCCTCGTCATCTGAGCTGTAAGATGAGTCCTCATTGTCTGAGGAACAGAGGCTGGAAGTGGACATGGAGCCTGAGGACGACGACGTGGACGAGCCGGAGGAGGACGACGACATGGAGAGGCGGGTGAGGAATCGGGAGGGGACACCGGTGGCTAGCCCCGGCCCGTCCTCGTCCTCGTCGGAGTAGGAGCTGGGGCAGTCACTATCACAGGGCAGTGGGTACTTTCGCAGCGCCAGTCCCATGGGTAGCGGATGCACAGGTGCCCGACCCTTCTTGTCCTTGCCAATGAGGGCTGGGTGCGCGTAACTGGGGCTGGCCAGTGGTCGCCCCAGCTTGGGTCCAAAGTCCTTGTCGCTCATGAGCAGGGCCTTACAGTTTTTGTTCTTGGGAGAGGTCACACCCTCATGGTCCAGCTTAACTAGAAACTCGCTGCCTGCCCGCCGCCTCCCGGCCTTGTCTACTTCAGCCCGCTCAGCCTTCTTGGCCCGAAGCAGCTTGTGGGCTCCTCCGGGAAGGCCTGCCCCAGCCCCTCCAAGGAAGGGTGTGTAGGAGCTCGCCAGGCTGCTGAAGGAGTCAGCTCGGAAGCTGTTACCAAACACAGGGGCAGCCATGCTATGCATGGGAAACAGGGTGTCCCGAGCCCGCAGCTTCTTGGTGCTTCCGTTGAGCTGGAAGAGGTTCTGCAGTACCCCCGGCCCTTTGCCACCTGCTGCCGCCGCCGCCGCAGCCACCGCTTTCCGCTTGGTCTGAGCCACTGCTGACCAGCTCAGCAGGGGGCTGCCTCTGCGGCCTAGGAAGTGGTCTGAGGCCCCCGTGGGGGACTTGGCACCTGAGGTTAGGAGGTCGACTTTGCCTGAGGGGGAAGCCAGGTAGGGTCAGCTGTACCTGCTGGGCCCACCCAGCCGTCTCCACTCACCCCTCCCTGCCCGCAGCAAGCCCCATGCGCCTCCCAGTGACCACACCCCCAGGGGCTCTCCCTTCCCAGTTCTCAACAACTCTGCAAATACCAGTTTTGTCTTTGCTGCCAGATTTCTTCCCAGGGGTCTTAGAAGTTTCAGGGCCATCCTGCACTTTAGGGGACAGGCTGGGAGTGGGGGCTTCGCTGGGTGGGTGGCCCTCACTGGCTGCTTTTTTGGTCCTCCGGCAGCTGCTGGACACCAACAGGGCTGGCGAGGGCTCTGTACCTGTGGAGTGGACAGAGCGGCTCGCTACGGTCCTGTTGGTATGTGGCTACCACCCTTTGTGGGACACTGGGAACATCTCCAGTTTTGGTGAGGCCCAACCGGGAGGGGCTTCTGGAAGCTGCTCCAGGCAGGGGGAGTCCCACCCTTAGGGTTAGATATTCCTGGGGTGCTCACACTGGATCTTGAAGTCCGGAGGCAGCAGCCTGATGTTAGAGACAGCTATGTGGCCCGTGTCTCCGTCATCAAACTCTACCACCACAGAATCCAGGTCTTCTTCATCGCTAGAAGCACCTGCAATGGGGCGTGTCCCGTGTAGGTGGCCAGCCCAGCTCACCAGAAGGCGCGGAGGGCAGGGGGACAACTGGGGTGCTGAGTAGAGCGCTTCTGCAACCTTACTACACTGGCAGCCTGATAAACCAGATTTCTTCCTAGCGGACAGGCTGGGATTGGGTGGGGGCTTCACTGGGTGGGTACCCCCTTGGCTACCTGGTATTATATCCACTGGTCCCACATACAAGCAGACATACTCTACACACATACACTGGGGCAAAGAGTGTCCAATAGACTTACCTATCTGCCTACTCATCTGCAGACCTTTATTTAGGTCCCTGAGGACCCTACGTGCTGTCTTGTCCAGGTGTACTGGGATGGACACATCACACAACCCAGGCACGGAATTCTAGGTCCTTTGATAGCTGGGCCCTGCCCCGCCCCTCGCCCCACCCTCTGACTTTCTCATGGCTGCTCCTGAATCGATCTTAACTGGTCTTACTTAGAACAGACCCAAGTCTGTCTTCCTCCACCCTCCGGGATAGCTGGACTGTGGGTAAGAACTTAAAGGTCACAGAGGGGCCTCAGCCCTAGTCCTGGCCTTGCGCGTGCTTACCTCGAACCACATTGCCTGGATATAGGCACCGGGACTTCTGACTCCAGTAGGCACAGACCCGGGTACCGGGCGGAAGGTACCGACTGGACTGCGGCCGGACATCGAGAACCTGCAGGGAGCCGCAGAGTGGTAGCTTGTGAACAGTTGGGTCTGGCCGCAGGGTTCAGCGCAGGGCCAGGCCACGGTCCTCCTGGTGGTGGGGAAAGCCGCCAGACTTGCTCACCCGGGCACCGCCATGCTTACCGCCTCCTGCAGCAGCTGCTCCTGGGAGTAGACACGCTGCCGGTTGCCTCTCTCTCCCTCGATGACGATGCTGTAGCTGAGGGCGTTGCAGGGGCGTGTGAGGTTCTCACAGGAGTCTCACTGCCCAACCTGTCCACGCCAGCATACATCCCTCCCTCCCAGGCCCGGGCCTCACATGTCGGGGGGTTGCAGAGTCCTGACGCTGCCCGCATACAGCAGACTGTCCTCCTTTGGGATCAGCACAGGCAGTCCATCCTGCAGGTCTTCCTTGTGGATGGTGCAGGACCGTGCTGCCGGGGAAGACGTCGGTACTGGGCCCTGGGTCCACCCGCCTACCATTCCCTCCCGGGGCAGCTGCCGTCCCTTGTCCCTTCCTTACCCAGGGCGGCACTCTGCTCTGCGCTGAGCTGTACATTGGCCTCCTCCTCTTCCTCTTCCTCATCCGAGAAGCTGCTGTCATCGTCAAACTCAAAGTCATCCTCCACAGCGAAGCTCTCCAAGAGCCGGCTCACGGCTCGGCCCTGGCCCTGGGTGGACCACAGGGATCAGGGGAGGAAACTGGGAGGGTCTGGGTCCCCACTAGGCCCCGGCCTGGGAGGGCTGCTACCTGCTTGCTGATAGCCTCTCTCTTCACCTTCGTCAGCTTCCTGCTCTTTCCCAGAATGGCCTTGGCATTGCGGGCCGACAGGGCGATGGACAGGGCCCCGTTCTTCCGCTGGTCAAGAGGGTGGACAGAGAGCAGCAGTGAGGGTCTGAATGGCTTCCCCGGCCAGCATGGGCTGTAACTCAGGGTTCAGAAGCTGAGTGGGGAAGGAGGAGGCCGCGTCATGCCCACTGACCGCTGAGGTCTACCTGACCGGTAACCTACCCTCAGGACCGGCTGCAACATGGCGCTCTTGCGGGTGGCTCTCTTGAGACGCTCGCTGGCAAGCTTGCTGCCGTCTTCTCTGCAGGCAAAGGTTCGGGCGGGGCTGAAAAGGGCATCCCTGCTGGTGGTGGTCCCAGACTCTGTGTGGAGGCCAGTTTTTGCCTTGCCCTTGGCTTTCTTCTTGCCCGGTGCACCGGGGGGCCGCCGCCCTGGCGCCCGCTCCAGCTTCGGGCCCACCTTGGTCTTCACTGTTCGTCTCTTGATCTTAACCTCGCCCTCGGGGCTGGAGAGGCGGCAGGCCCCTGCGGAAGGGAGGGAAGCGGTCACTGGGACCCTGGTTATACAGGCCCCTGCTCCCAGTCTGCTCTGGTCTCTCAGTTACCTAGCAAGCCCTGCCTCTCCTTTTTCTTCTTGGCCTTCTGGTTGGCTTCCATCTTGACCACGGAGGAAGGTGAGGGTCCCAGCACTGCCATACCAGACCCTGGGTGCAACACCAGCCCAGGCTCCCTGGGAGCCGCCTCTGTCCCCAGGAGTGCCTGGCAGTCCTCACTGTCATAGCCGCTGCCTGGGGGACAGCAGAGAGGACTTGGTGACTGGTGTGGGACCTGGCTATTTGGGGTGGACCTAGGGAGTACGGCCAATGAAGACGCTGTCATCTTCTGGACTGCTCAGTGGTTGGGGTACTAAGCTGCACCCCAAGAGTGTTTGGCAGGGAGTGGGGACCAGGGTTTTTTCTCTCTTGCAGTCCCACCTTGCAGAACTGAGCTTCTCTCTGGGGAGTCCCTCCCTCTGTCTGTATCCTCTGGCCCAGTTGGCCCCTTGCTTCCTGCCCTGAGAGAGAGCAGTACTTCCTCCCGTCCTCTCAGCCGCAGCCCCGGGAGGAGGGGCTGGGAGGGAGGAAGCCTCTATTTTTCCAGGCTGTCTCTGGACACTGGGGAAGGAAGAGATACCCCACCGACCTGCCGGATGCTGTGGGGCAGAGGTGGGGAGGGGCTATTTTTAACGAGCTCTCCAGGGTGTGTCCAGCACTTCTTTCTGCCCTGGCCTGGGGACAAAGGCTCCTTCCCAACCTTTCTCAAAAAGTCCCTAGAGCTGTCCATTTCAGACTTCACCTGGATCTGGTGGTTAGGACCCTGCGCACACGTCCTTCAGCCCCACCAGGTGACCAAGGCCCAGGCTCCAGTCACACACACACACACCAACTTGCCTGCCTCGTGTGCCGCAGCCACTGCTGGTTGGGCTTGGAATTTGGACATCTCCCTGCCACTGTCCCCATCGGGGTGCGTATGCCGCGTCGCCCCCGACACCTTGACACTCTTGGCTCTAGAGAGCTTCTTCCGGATGCGCCCGCCCGGGGCGGCCTCCTTGCGCTGGAAGGCACCGAGGCCGGCAGGCAGCACCTTGTTCTTGACCTTTGGCTTCAGCTGGGCCACCTTGTGGGCCACCGAGGATGACAACTCGGCCTGCCCACAGCTCTTCTTGCACCGCACCTTCTCCTGTGAACGAGAGGTGAAAGTGTCACCCACAGGCACGCACCCCCCCCAGCCTAGGGTCTGTGGGTTTCCTCTGTCATGGTGGGGCCCAGAAAACAGCACCTCTGGGGATTTGTCTCGAAAAGGGCTCTGAGGACATCTGGCCTTGCTGCCTACGGGAGCAAACACCCGCCCGCCTACCTTAGCGCCCTCTCCACCCACGTTTGACTTCATACGGGAGAACGGGTGGGGACCCAGGAGCCAGAAGGCTCTGTATATCATGGGTATATGCTGTTGGCTTTGGCGAAACGGAAAGATTAAAAATACGAGTTCCCTATGCAGAATAACCCACCTATGCCTCCAGCACACAGAGACGGGAGGAGGCTGTACGCTCGAGGACAGCCTGACCTACAGAGCAAGTTCTAGATAGTCAGGGAACATGGAGGCTAAGACAGCCACCATCACCACCGAACCATGCCAAATTCAAGCAAGCAAGAATAAAACAGCCTTCTGACGGGGAAGGGGACAGGCGAGGTAACAAGACCTTGGAGAGTGAGAAAAGTGTGTAAGGACCCAGGATTCCACTGGGCACTGTAGACATGGTGTTCAGAGCCAGGCATTTTGGCTGTGGGTTCCCATCTTCAGTACGCTACTGTGCGCATTTTACTACTACTGGTGTGTGTGTGTGTGTGTGTGTGTGTGTACATCAGAGAACTAGTCACACTCGGAAATCTATGTCCAGTGTGCCAGAGGCAACAGCCCCTGGTTACTATACCTGCCTCATTTCCTTTAATTTTTTTAAGATTTATTATTATTATTATTATATGTAAGTACACTGTAGTTGTCTTCAGATAGCATCAGAAGAGGGCATCAGATCTCATTACGGATGGTTGTGAGTCACCATGTGGTTGCTGGGATTTGAACTCAGGACCTTCAGAAGTGCAGCCAGTGCTCTAAACCGCTGAGCCACCTCTCCAGCTCGCATCATTTCCTTTAACCAAGGTATCCAAAGCTCAGCAAACCCTAGTTGGTTCACCCAGGCTCAATACCAGGCACCCATTCCTAACATCTCGATGAGGTGTTATCTAACATGGCGGCGAGGGTGAGGGTGGAGACCTGGAGACTCACCGAGGAGACCGTCTGCAGGCCAGTGTAAGGACTCTTTTCTAGTTTGCTTCTCTTCCTTGGGGGCTCGTCACCTCGTAGCTCAGCACACAGCAGACTTAGGCTGGCACGAACAGCCCTAGGGGAAGGCAGTGGTTGGTACAGCGGCAGGGCCTGGGCATCAGGACCCCTCATACAGCCTATGGTGTGTCCTGAGGGGCAGGCATCATGTAGGACCCGGCCTCCTGTCTCACCTGCTCAGAGCAGGCCCTGGGGGTGTCGGTCCCTTGTGCCTACTGACTACCGGCTCCTGTCGGTCCCTGGGGCCCTCAAATCCTGACTCATCCAGCCTCAATATCCCCGTTCTATGGTGAGCTATCTCATCAAGGCTGGTAGTTGGGTCAGGGGTCAATACGGTCAGGTAGCTACTGAGGAAACAGCACAGGGGATCCTGCCTGACCCCCCACACCCCTCTACTTTCATGTCATGTGGGCAGACATGTCTCCCAGACACCCCGGTGTGTTCAATGTGTGATTTCATTTCCTTCCTAGTATTTCCTTCCTAGCTTCCTCCCCGTGAGGAAACCACCACTGCCTGTTTGCCCAGAGCTAGCCAGGGGCTGGGGGTTTGGCCCCCAACCCGCCAACCCTTTAGCCCTCACAGAGACAAGTAAACTGGCTGGTGGTGAAAATGAGTGGCAGACGGAGACCAAGGGCCTGGCCTGGCCCTGACCTCATATGACCAGACGCTGCTCTCCATCTTCCTGTCCAACAAGGAGGCTGGACCTCTGAAGGCCAGGCAGGAAGCCCCTGTAGCTCTAGGGGCCTCCGTGACCCCAGCTTCCTGCCACCTTTCCTGGCCCCACTTCCTGCATGGAGGAGGCCCAGCCTTCAGGCCCCAGGCCTTCTGCCCTCCCTGGGCTTTGGAACACATCTTGAGCGCCTGGACAGGAGTCGGAGCTGGGGGGCAGGTCAGGAGACCCGCTCTTTGGAAAGATCCTTCCCTACCCTAAGGCTTCTGGGTTCTCTGGGTCATGGGTGACTTGGCTACAGGGTTAAGCTTACTTGCTGGGATCTGGGATAGAGTCCAGAATGGGCAACGTGGCCAGAGCTGGCCAGAGGCAGAGAGCGAGGTTTGGGGAGTCTATCACTGCCATCTAGCAGATTTTCCATAGCCCTCCATTGGACCCCAACTTCCAATGGCTCTCTCCTGCTCAGCTGCCCCAAGGCTTCAAACAGGGTCTCAAAGGGACCCCCCTATGCTCCCTGCTGGGTGACACCTGGCTTGGGTAGGGTAACAGGACATCTTGGCGAGGCCCCCAGCCATATGGTGAACCCACTCTGTTGCCTGTAGCCCACACAAACTCCCCCACCCCATAACCTTCTCTGCGTTTGCTAATGTTTTGTGACATAAAGCCCTGAGATTAATTTTTTGCCTCTGTCTTAATTGAAGGAACCGTTTAGTGCCGATTTAACTATTATTACCAAATCATCAGGATTGATGCCGTGCACACGCGTGCTCGCCAATCGTGTTTGGAGGAGCTCGGAGGATTTATGCAAATGGGCCTGCCGGGAGAGGCAATTTGTAGCCGAGAAGGACAATTATACCCGGCCCGGGAGTGCGCCAACGACTGCGCCGGGCGGGTAATGGATAATAACATCGCGCGGCAGCCGTGAGCAGCAGCGCAGCGTGACCAACGACTTTATACAGTGCAGAGAAAGAGCCTTTTACGCAACGCCGCCCTGCATGCAAGGGGCCAGGGCTGGCCGGTGGCTGCGGCGGGGTGATGCCACAATCTTAGCCACGGCCAGGTTCCCAGAGTTGGTGCAGCCAAGCCTAGGCTGTAGCTTCCCAAGAGGGGGCGCCGGTGCTGATGGCCAGGCATGGAGAGAGGATGTCTGTACTGGGTCGTGCCAGTCCCCAACAGGGAGGGCTATCTGCTGGACATTTGTCACGGCTTCACGCTTTGGTAGGGGACACACTAGGCCTTCGGACATTGTATGCGGGGAGCCAGCAGTCCCTAAAGCCAGAGAGGCACTGTGACCCTCCATTGGTGTTCAAGCCTGCCCCACAGATCTCTCTCCAGACTCACTTGGCTTTCTTGCTATCGCTTCTGGCAAGCTGGCCCCCAGGACGCAGAGCGGGCAGTGAGCTTGAGTGTTTGCGCTTTCTCGGCCGGCCAGGCCCCCTCCGTGCAGGGCTCCTCGAGCTCTCCTCTCTCCTGGGGGCCACAGAAAGGATGTTAAGAAACCTCGAAACACTCCACCCCCGGGCCTATTGAAGGGCATCGCCCTGCAGAGGACTGCTGGGGTCAGGAGTGCTAGCAGTGTAATGGCTGTCAGGGTGAAGTCAGGTTCAACTAGGTCCCTGCTCTACCCTGGGATCTAACTGCCTTGTCCACACTGGTCGGGAAGCCCACATTGTCCCTCACCACGCAACTGAGCAGGTTTCTTCTGCTTCTGCAGCAGATCCCAGCTACCCCATGGGTTCCGAGTCCTCCTGGGTCACAGTCGTAGCTGCTACAGCCACCACTGCCCTTTGCCCTACCGCCCTGTCCTGCCCTGTGCTGAATGACCACCCACCCAGGCTTCAACCCTCTGCTCGGCTGCCCAGGTCTCACGAGCACCCGGCAGATCCCAGTCTCCAGGCTGCTCCTGCACGGCCCCCGCCAACAAGGTGGCACAGGGCCCAGTAACTGCCCCAGAGTGCCTCCCCACAGGCCGAGCCGGTAGGGACCAAGGGTGCTACCCCTTCCGGAGAGTCATACTCGTGGTCATGCTTGCGCTGCAGGCGAGCCAGCTCCCGCTGTTTCTCCTTGTAGCGCCTCTGCAGCTCTGCCAGCTGCATGCGCATCTCCACTTCCTGTGTGTCCAGCCGATCGATGGCAGCCTTCAGGGGACACACCTGTGTGCAAGAGTTCAGGAACCTGAGTACTGTACGCCTCAGCGTGGTGTGGTGGGTAGGACCCACGCAGCCCAGGATGCATGGGTCTTGTCATCCGTGAGCGGCTGGGTAGCGAGCAGTCTCACTTACGGGCTTGGCTTTAGGGGCCCAGGTGTCCTTGCGCTGCAGGATCTGCATTCTAGCGGTGAGCCTGGGGCCTCTGTCTGGGTCAGCAGCTGGGGCCTGCAGTGAAGTGACTGAGCTGTCCAGGCTAGCAGCCTCCACTAGGGACCAGGCTGTGGCCAGTGTGGCCAGATGCTGCAGGTTGAAGACTAGCACATCCTCATCCTCTGCTGGAGGGAGAGGTACGGGTCATTCGCTGCCCCCTCCCAAGAGGCTTTTGAAGTCAGTCCCCTTCCCAGCATAGTCCCAGCCTCAGACTGTGAGAACCAAGGGAAGAAACAAGCCACAAGGAATGGCCTGCCTGCCAGGATCCAGCTGGGGGGGATCTACCACCAGGCCACAGCACAGGGCGAGTGTGGCATGCAGGCCTGTCACGCAGATGCCTGCAAGTGTGTGCCCACTCTTTGGGACACTGGGGATTGAGCAAATGGAGGATGCTAAGGCCATGAACCAAGTACAAAATTAGGCAAGACCAATGCTTCCCAAATCCTAGGTCCATGCACTGAGCTGTGCTCTAGAGACCGATTTACAGTCACAAGAAGCTACCCACGACCCATCCATCCTACAGTCCATCCACCCTCCCGCCAGCATGTTTTCTGTCTAGGCAGCAGGGGTAGAGAACCACAGAAGGAACACCCGCACGGACAGCAAGGCTCAACCCTGGGTCAAAGCTCAGGCCAGCAGAGGGTAGCATGGGCTCAGGGAAGAGGCTCGGAGCAGAGACGCCATGAAAGACTGCGGATGGCTGAGTGGATCCCACAAGGACATCTAAGAAGGATCAGTGGAGCCCAGTGGGGCTCCCCTTAGAAACTCTGGAACGGCAGCACCCCACCCACCAACCCCGTGGCAATGGGTGCCCTATTGCTCTGGTCACGAACTGACACCACTCTCCACTGGAAAGAAACTGGGCTCCTCGGAGACAACTGGGGCCGAGGACTTCGAGATGACTCTGGAAAGCAAAGAAGTGCTCCAGGAGAGATGGGGTTGCAGATGGAAAGTACACAGCGGTGGGTCAAGGGCCCCACCATCAGAACCCAAGCAATATGGTCATCAGAGTAGTGCCAGCAACGGACCACTGTAGCCGGAAAGGCTCCGAATCCAGGAAAGGCAACAAGGTCAGGATGTCAATGCAGGGTGGGGGTGGGGTATGCAGGGAAGAGGAGGCCTCCACGGCCCCACAGTGCTGCACTACTGAGGGGCAGGCAAGAGGGGCTGTGAACCATCTACACCGGGGAACACAGGCGGCCGATGACAGCTGACAGGTGCCCCGGAGGACCTACTGAAAATTCACGGTCTGAATCTCGACAGGAGGAGAAAGCAGGCAAGTACCCCACTAGGTACCCCAGAGCGATGGCAGTTCCCCACGTCAGGTACACGAGGTAATGGGGATGCCCAACACACGGCACAGATGGGAGACGAAGGAACAGCCTCCCTCGAAGGGTGCTTCTGCGATGCCTGGAGGGGCGGCTGGCAAACGCTCAAACTTTTGGACATAATTTTTTTTTCCTCTCTAAGATCTCTATCTGGCAGACTTTCCATTCTAGAGACAGGTTTAGGCCCCAAGCAATGAGAGGGCAGAAGTCTGGCTTTCTCCCTAGGAAGAAGGTAGACATTTTATCACCAGGGAAGGCCTGCTGTAAACCTAGGTCAGATGTCAGCCCTTCCTTTGCTGCTCGTACCCGAGGCCTGCACTTGGCACCGACGGCTCTGCCAGGCCTGGGCAGCCCAAGGGTCTCCTTTTATTTTGGTGCCTGCAGCTGGCTCCGTCCCTATGTTTCCCGTTTGTCTCTTCTCAGAGGGTTTGGTGGAAGAAGCTGATCTGGCTGATTTCAGCCCCAGCTGCCTTACGTTGGGAGGCTACTGTTGGAGCAGCGGCGTACAAGCAGCCACTGCGGGGCTGGGAAGAAGGTAGGCATGGTGGGCAAGGCATGGATTGTTGGCTACGACACCCACACCTGATTATACAATGCCCCCCCAACACACACACACACACACACTCTCTCTCTCTCTAAAGGTAGTCACTCAACAAATGGGCTCCTGTCTTGCCAACATTCCCAGGCAGTGTGGTGGCGGCGGCATGTGCAAACACAGTGCCCTGCATCTGATTGGTGGCCCACGAGTTCCCTTTCATACGGGAGGCCCTGGCCGCTCGGCCTTGATTCTGGGACTCCCCCATTACTCAAGTGAGGCCCCAGCACGGATCTAGCCAGGGTTCCGGAGTCTCTTCCCCCCCTACAGAGTCCAGTAGCTCCTCCGGTCTGTATTTCCACCCGCTTCCCTCATGACTCTTGCCCTGGTAGATCTGAGGCTAGGCTACACCGCAGCCCCTAGCTGAGGACAAGGGCCTTGAGAGCTTTATGCATCAGGAAAACGGCTGAGAGCGAAGACTTGGCTGGTTCTTTCTGTGAATACTCTGCTGCGCATGGCTGGCTGCAGTACTCCTCAGTGAGGGCCTCCTCTGCAGCCACAAGGGATGGCAGCGAGCTGTTTCTCTGGGCAGCGAGGAGGAGGGTTTTGAGCGCAGGGGCGGCTGGGGAGCTGTGTGGGGTTTTCCTGATGAGTAGAGACTGCTTAGGCTTTGGGTGTCATCCTATTACACTTAGGGCCTTTAGGTGGTTGGCTGGGTGAGCCTGGGAACTCTTGTCCCAAAATCCAGCCTGCAGCAGAAGACCTACAGCCATAGCCGCAGCCGCAGCCTGGTGTATGAGAAGCCTCCTGAGGTTTGGGGGTTCAGGGATCCAAGTCTAGTGTATCTGCCTGAACAAAGCAGTAGGCTGGAGATTCCTGGCCCCTTTCCTGCCACCAGGCCCTCGTCTAAACTTCTGCCTTAGGCCTCAACATGTCCTCCTCGTAGTGGAGACAGTACGGAGGGCTGCCCTAGCGCCCCGACTACTTGAACTCGCCTCAGAGGAGTGATCCTGGCCCCAAAGGCCCTGTCCAGGATCAGGTGACTCCTCTAAGCAGGTGGTATACCTGCATCTGATGTCCACGAAGGAAGACCTGTTGGGGCTTCCCTGGGGATTTCCTTTCTTTAGGGACAGCTGCTCCAGGCCAAAGGCTATCATCTGCCTGACCCCGAGGGCCCAGCTCTCAGGGTACCAGGGAAGGATGCTGTCGCCGAGGCTCACCTTGCATGGTCAGCTCGCTCTTCTGCCGCTGGATCTCCAGGTCAGCCAGCTCACTGAGCAGGACAATCCCCTGAATCCCTGAGCTATGGGGCAGAGGAGCCGTGCTGAGGGGCACGGAGGCTGCTGGGGTCTGAGGGTCTGGTAGGCTGATGTCAGGCAGGTCCCCTAGGTCCACAGTAGCAGCCACCAAGGCATCCAAGCCTGGCAGCGCTTTGGGTGGGTGGCTAGGGTCGGGAGTCCCCCAGTCCACCTCCGAGTCTCCCCCGCTTTCCCCCAGCTGGGTTTCCTCTTCCTGTAGCTGGGCCACATCAGGGACCTTCTGTGGACCTTCTTCCTTGTCCAGGGCAGTTGGGCTCCCTGCCACCTGTTCCAGTGCTTGCGGGGTAGCCCCCAAAGGGGGCTGTGGTACCCCCTGATCCACAGTCCTCTCGTTCTGCATCCCTCCCTGAGTAGAATTAGTCTGGCCAGTAGCCTCAGTTCCCCCTCCCTCGAGGAGGTCTCCAAACTTCAGTGCTTGTAACCCCTCGAGTGGACTGGGGTCTTCTGCCTTCCCGGGTGGGAGTCCCCTCTCAACCGGAGGGGATAGGATGGCAAGGTCCTGGGTGGCATCCCGGGCCCTTGAGAGTAGCCCAGGCTCTTCTAAGTTCCTGGGGCTGCAGGGGGGTGGCTCCCCGGGTAGGATTGTGGGCTCAGGCCGAGTCCCTGGGGTAGTGGTTTGCATAGTTTTGGAGTCTGGGAGGTCAGAGGAGTGCACGCCTGAAGGGAGAGAGAAGTCCACACCAGCTGTGGGGCTCAATCCTGGAGGCAGGTCTGTAAAAGAAGGCACATGTGAGGAGCCGGCTGCCAACGGCAGAGGAAGTGCGGTCCCATGACGGGATAGAGGACGGAGGCTTCCTGGACTAAGGAACAGGAGACACGGGGAAGAATGGCCAACAAGAAGACAGCCTTCAGAACCAGCGCCACCCCAACCGGGAACCCGCAGATCCTGGGGGCGTCTCTGGTGTGGCTGTCTGGAAAAGAGGGATTTTTAAACCACGGTGATGGAACTGGGGTTTTCCCTGAACGAGAAGGAACTGGCAGCATGTGAGAGGCATTATGCCCCATTAACTATAGATAAATAAATAATAAATAACAAATAAAAGACAGACAGACAGATAGCAAGCTAGCTCAGACACAAAACCTCTGCCGCCCGATTCAAAGAAAACCATAGGGTAAGAGACACAAGATCCTGGCACAACTGCCTCTCCCTGCCCCTGGCAGGGGAGGTTATTTCTCTAGCCCCAGCCGGTGATGTCCTCTCTCTCAGCTTTTGTTAAAATCTGGGCTCACTGGCTGGGGACAGGTCCCGAGTCTGAGGCCACACTCTGCGGCAGTTCAAGCAAGCCACCTCTCTCACACTGCTGGTTGGGGGGCCGAGGCCTGAGTCTAGTTCTTTTTTTTTTTTTAAAAGGTTTATTTATTTATTATATGTAAGTACACTGTAGCTGTTTTCACACACCAGAAGAAGACATTAGATCTCTTTACAGATGGTTGTGAGCCACCATGTGGGTGTTGGGATTTGAACTCATGACCTTTGGAAGAGCACTGAAGAGCAGTCAGTGCTCTTACCTGCTGAGCCATCTCTCCAGCCCTGAGTCTAGTTCTTATTTTGCCCCATCCGCCCGGGGCAAAGAGAGGCCAGCAGCTGGGCCATTACACTACCCGGTGGATCATAAGAAGGCTGCCAAGAGGGAAACGAAAGGAGAGGAACTCCACTGCCTAAGGATTGGGATGCCCACCCGGCAGGGGGCAGGACTTGGCCAGGCCGAAGAGACGCCCTCCCTCACCTGGTTCCAGCGTGGTAAGGTCGGTTCCAGCCCGCTGACCCTCCTCACTCTTCTCCTTGGCACTAGGCACCTTGGAGCCAGGCCCCGGGCCGCCGGAAGAGCAGATGGTTAAAGTGCAGGGGGCGCTGGGCCGGGGCGGTGGTGTGAGGCAGCTCGCAGGGGTCTTCAGAGTGGGTGACTGGCAGCAGGGGGACAGCTTGACCAGGCCCGCGGTGGCGGATGGGGGGGTGCCCTTGGCCATGGGGGTTAAGGCAACTGGCTTGTGGGTGGACTTTGGGGCCTTCTCCTGGACAGCTTCCTCCAGCTCCATGTGACGATCCTCCGGCTTGCGCTGTTGGGGGGCGTGGGGGAAGAGGCTCAGACGGCCACACCCTGGGTAGCCCTGCAGCCCATCTGCAAGGGACCTGGAGGGGTAGCATTGTTTGGGATCTCAGGTTGGGTGGCTGGTGGGGTGGGGACATGGTACCTGGAACTGGGCAACTCGCTGTAGCTCCAGGGCCTGCGTGGCCCGATGCTGCTGTTGCTGCTGTTGCTGCTGCTGCTGCTGCTGTTGTTGCTGCTGTAGTGCATACAGCTCTTGCTGCCGAAGCAGCTGGGACCGAGAGTACACAGGGAGCTGGCCAGGGTGCTGCATGTGCGAGGCAGGGCCCCGGGCCCCATACATGGGGGGCCACAGTGAGGCCTGGTCCATCGCTTCAGCTGCAGGCAGGGTCAGAGGACTATCAGTTCCAGTCAGAGATGAAGGGCCCACCTGGGCCAGGTTCCCTCTGACCCACCAGCTCCCTCTCCTTTCAATCCTTCTCAGCCCATCCTTACCCGTCCCTGGGGAGATAAGCTACAGTTCTCTCCTGGGTCCGGGACGGCCATATTCCCGCCTCACCCTAGCCCCCATACACCGAGACTGCGGTGCCCTCCTCAAACCCACCGCTCACAGCCCCATGTGCAGACTGGAGAGGGTCCTTACCGAGGGTGTGAGGGGTGGTGTGGGGGGTGGGTTCCGAGGGTAAGATGACCAGCTGCGTGGCCGCATCTTGCGGGAGGGGGAACACTGAAGGCATGGAGCCCGGCACAGAAGCTGGGAAGCCAGGGGGTAGGTTCTGATGCAGGGCGGGGTGTCCGAGGCCTGAGGGACAGAAGGGTAGTGTTCGGGTCAGGAAACCTCTCAGGCTTTCCCCTGGTGGCTCGGCCACAGCAGGATAACCCCCAGCCAGCCTCCCAGTCTGCTCTTGGGAGCACTGACCATAGGAATGTCCCCCCATCCACAAGGAGGGACTTCGGGTGCGGGGCAGCCAGTGGGGGTGGGCAGGATGGGGGTGGGGGGCCGGGTCCCCGCCCAGCTGGCCGCCTTGCATCATGAGGTGGGGGGGCAGGTCTCCAGGGCAGCTGCTTGAAGGGTGGATCCGGGCAAATTCCACGAGGTCTTTGTTGTCTCTGGAAGATTATTAAGAGCCTGCTTGGCCCCCTGTCCCGTGCCTTGACCAACCCCAGCCCCTCAACACTGTCAACCTGCAAGGGGAAATGGAGGTGGAAGGTTGCTAGGAGAGCCCAGGCTCTGAGCCTCAGTTTCCAGCAGTGGCGCTGCTGTCAGGGGGTAAGCGGACAGTACTCTTTGGGGACGTTGGAATGCTGGGCACATGATGGGCCCAGTGCCCGATGTCACGGTCGTGACACTTCCCTTCCTCCCACGAGGGCTCTGAGAAGGCAGAGCCACCAAGGGTCTCCACTCAGCTCTTACTGTAACAGCAGCTCACGGCCAGGCAGCCCCAGGCGGTCATCATTCGCCCGTGACCTCTCCTCCTCACTCTCCAGGTCCAGTGCATGGGTGGCACGAGGTCCTCCAGCAGCTGACCAAGGTAAGATGGCAGAGAAACGAGGCTGTGGTATAGTCAGAGAGCCACTGACTAACGCAAGCCTTGAGTTGGGGCAGAGGGACTATGGCAGGGTCCCCTGGCCCTGGGGGCTTTAGAGGGGCAGAAGTAGGGGAGTCTATGGGGATCACAGGAAGAATCACTGTGGATGTCATCTACCTTGCTTCCCCGACCAGGAATGTCCTACCTTTGAAGGTGGGGGCGGCCCTGCCCTGCCGCCCACTGTTGGTATTGTAGGCTGTGTCGGGCCGGCTGACCGTGTCCTTCTGCCGGGCCAAGGCCACCGCGATGCCCACAGGTGGCTGCCGCACCTCCCCGTCTCCATGTGGGGCCTCATGCTCCCTACTGCGGGCGCAGTCGGGTCTTTCCACTGGGCCTGGGCCCTTAGCGGCTGGAAACCTGGCTTCCTGCTGGACACAGCTGGCTTTGAGGCTCCCCAGGCCCACGAACGGAGCCTTCTGACCCACAACCAGGGCCTGGTTGCTGTACTTGAGCAAGTTCTTCATGGCCGAGACCTCATCCGGCGGAGTGGGCAGCTCCTGGGACAGGAGGGCTGCCTGCTGGAGGCCACTTCCAAAAGGGTCAAGGTAGGCGCTGCCCTTCCGCTCCTCAAGGACGGCCACGGAGGTGTCGTGGCCTGTCTGAACGCCCCACGGAGGCATATGGTGCCCGCTGTAACCCAGGGAAGTCAGCTCCACGGACTTGCGTTTAGTCTCGGCCCCACTGCCTCCGGATTCCACTTCAGGAGCCACCAAGTGCTGCTGGTGCCGGATCCTGGCAACCTTCGGGCCCCCGGGAGGGCCAGCAGGGGCCTCTTTGTTGGCTACTTTGTCTAAAGTGCAGCAGGCCTGGGTGGCCTTCCCACACAGTGGGTCTTGGTGATTGGACCGGGCACAGTCCTGTGAAGTGGGTAACTCAAAGTAGCCACTTTTGTCCAGACTGCTTTTGGGAAGTCCAGGGAAAGGGGCCTCGGGGCCTGAACCAAGATACTCCAGGCCTTTCAGCCGGGGGTGGAGGGCTGCCTCAAAGCCCCCAGGTCGCCGTTCACCCTTGCCCTCGGCCTTTAGGTGGGCATAGGAGACACCATAGGGCGCACCATGGTCGGGGGCCATGGCCCCGTCCAGGAGCCGGTCCTTGCCATCACCTGCCACAGCACAGGCCTCTGCTACTTGGAAAGAGCGGCTCTTGTCAGCCAGGTGTCCCACGGAAGGCACGAAGGTGGGCCCGCTGGCCTTTAGGTCCCGGGAGACTTTGTCCTGCAGGGGACAGAGCCCATCTGGACCTGCATGGAGGGGCAGGCAGGGGAAAGAGCCCGCTGGGCCTGTGCTGAGGGGCGGGGGTGGCCCCGTAGGCAGGCCAGAGGGAACTGTGTAGGACACAGCATGATGCAGCATCTGCCGTCGCTCCAGGCACTCGCTGAAGGCTGGCCCAGGCTCCACAGGGCCTGCCACCTCCTTGGCACAGCGTCCGGGTGCTGCCACACCTGTTCCGGGCCTGCCCAGCATACCCCCTGCACAACTGGCCAGCGAGGCCTTGCCCATGTCTCCATTGAGTACCTTGGTGTTGAGCAGGCAGGAGGTGAGGTGTTTGGGGCGGCCCTCACAGGACCCCCGGGGTGCAGGACCTGCCTCCTTGCAGGGCCCCTCGGCGGGCATGGGTGGCACCAGCTTCTGTCGATCTTTACCGCCATCTTCCTCCGCCGCTGGCCGCTCCCTGCCCTCCGCTACCTTGCTAGCTTTCTCTTTGCCCAGCTCTTTACCCATGAGGAAGCGGTCAAACTCCTTAGGACCCTTCTGCAGCGAGGCGGCCTCGATGCGGTCCCGGCTGCAGGATCCGATGGGGTGGGCAGGGGTGGCTCGGGGCACTCCGGGGAAGTTGTGGTTGGTAGGGAGGATTGTAGGCTGTGGGGGCAGGTTGCGCAGGTAGAAGTTATCTGTAAACCAGAAGTGCCAAGGTCACCAGGAAGTGAGGGGCAGCGATGAGTCTCGACCAGTGTCCCCAAGCCGGGATTTTTGTTTTGCTTTGTTTTTCAAATCCAAGAGGGGGCTGGAGCGATGGCTTAGAGGTTAAGAGCACCGATCCAGGTTTGACTCCCTGCATGGAGACTCACAAACCATCCACAACTCCAGCTTCAGGGGAGCTAACACCTTCTTCTGACTTTTGTGGGCACCAGGCACACACCGGGTGCCCGTACATACATGCAGGCAAATACTCATGCGTGGAACATGAAATTTTAAAGATCTAAAAGATTTTAAAAAAAAAAAACATAGACACATATATACGACATAAAGTGTCCAGTTAGGGGAACTAAGCGCATGAACCACGTGGTCCCAGCATCACCCATAGCCAGAGTCTCACCTGTCTTTCCAAACTGAAGTTTCCCTTTCTTTTTTTCTTATCTTTCTTTTTTGGTTTTTCGAGACAGGGTTTCTCTGTATCCCTGGCTGTCCTGGAACTCACTCTGTAGACCAGGCTGGCCTCGAACTCAGAAATCCGCCTGTCTCTGTCTCCCAAGTGCTGGGATCGAAGGTGTGCGCCACCACTGCCCAGCCAAGTTTCCCTTTCTAAAACGCTGGCCATCCCCTTCTCCTCCCCTCTGCTTTAGCCCTAGGAGCCTGGAGTTGCAGAGCCTCGGCTTGGCGTTTCCCAAGCCAACTCAGTATCTCAGAAGTTTTCAGACTGGAGATAGGTACAGATGGCTCTACAGGGTTCTAGCCATGTGCAGCCCAGAACAAGAACTGCGGTTAGAGCCAGGCGCACAGCGGTCGAGTGGGCGGTAAGGCCTGTGGCTCCTGCCCGTCTCCCACACCAAATGCTGTGACTGCCAGGGTAGGAGTGCGCTCTGGGTGTCTGAAGACGGATGGGTAGTGTGGAAGACACGTCTCTGAGACATTCTGAGGAGTTCCCAGACTGAAAGGTCCTATCTGGCTTATTTCAGGCTAATAGGATTGGGGGGAGGGGGAAAAGGAAAATATTCTCTGCCGAGAAACAACTGTACCTACTTGCATCCTAACCCTGGCAGCTGTCGACCCTCAGCTTGGGGAGGTAGTTGCTGAGGATAGGCTGTCCGGCTGGGGCCCTGGATCGGGGGCAAACCCTTCATACCCAGGTAGGGTCAGCTCCATCAGGCTGTCATCAGTAAGCTCTAGGGACATCCACTCTTTGCCAGCCAAACTGGAGCCACATCAAACCCCTGGCAGACTCTGGGGACAGCCCTGCCCCCCCCCAGTTGGGTGGGTGGGCAGCAGGGTGGGGCCCCAGCTAAGGAAGGGCACTAGGCAGGGAAACAAAAGGAAACATTTGCAACTTGTAAAACTGTCCTCAGTCATGTAAATTCCTTGTCAATTCCTTCTAATTAGAAACAAGGGGGAAGGGGAGTAGGAAAGGGGTAGCCCAGGAGAAACCCAATTAGCTTAATTTCCCAAACCAAATAATGTTCTTGGATGAAGCTCTACCGCAGTATTGTGAAAACTGAGAGGCCTGGCCAGCAGCCGCCAAGACACCAGTCAGCCCCACCGCCCAGAGGGAGTCCTGGGCCCTGCTTCACTTGTCTGGTTTCTGGGGCTCAGACTAGCCACCTGCCCACCCTTGACAGATGCTGTCAAAACAGCTGCAGGCATGGGGGATGGGCCGGACGGCTTGGTGGACACAAGTGTCCAAGTGTGGTTCCCAGGAGGATGTGACAGGGCCATCTAGGATGACATCAGGCCCTTGGGTGGGGCTGGGGTAGACTTCCTGGCCACACCCCAAGCAGGCCAGCATGCACCAGCCATAGCTAGTCCAGTCTGAGCAGGGCCAAGGCCATTCTGAGCTTCAGGGCTCCAAGATTCTTCTGTGCCCAAATGTGCTGAATCACTTCAAGGACCCAGACATGACAGAGAGACACCCTCAGGTCCTTGGTTCACCTTCCTGGTCCGGGAGAGCCCCCCCAAAGGCACCCTGTACTCTGCCCATATCTCAGTTCCTAATGGCTCCTGGCAAGGAGAGAACACTGTCATCTACCCCGACTGGGGCTCCCTAGGGACTTATTGAAACCAGCCTCACCCGCTCTCCACCTGCTGCACACCTGTTATGTAGGGATTACCTCTGTCCAGCACCAAGAAGGCCCCCAGGCCTCCGTCTCTAAGCTGCGTTTACCTCCTCAACTAGTGGTCCCTCCCGCAGCCTGTGCTGGAAACTAGAGTCATTAGGAATACATACTTCTGCCCTGGTATATACTCCCTGACGTCACTAATTCTGGCCCTATGGGATTCTGTCTGGGTTCCTGTCTTATCTCACCATGGGGTCACCTGAAACTGAAACATGGTCCCTAATCCAGTCCTGGCCTCTGGCCACACCACAGGAGAACATCCCCAAATGCGAACAGACCCTCAAAGCCAAAACACCTCCACCTAGAGACAGAGCCTGAGAGCTCTGCTCTTTCCCCTAGCCTCCTCTAGTCAGGTCTCTTGCAGATTCCCAGCTGGGAGATGAGTCACTTGCTCTTGCAATACCTACCTGAGGAACTGTCAGAAGGGGCAGGGCTGAGGCTGGGGCAGGGGCTCCTGGCAGTCTAGAACCAGCTCAGCCCCCCCCGCCAGAACACGTCCTGCCCCGAGTCCAAGAGCAGATATGGGTCAGCGTGGCTGTTTCAGAGTGCCCTCAAGGAGCAGTGCACCTGCACCTGCACCCTGCATCTGCATCTGCACCCTGCACCCGCACCCGCATCTGCACCTTGCACCCGCATCTGCACCTGCATCTGCACCCTGCACCCGCATCTGCACCCGCACCTGCACCCGCACCTGCATCTGCACCCTGCACCCGCACCCTGCATCTGCACCCTGCACCTGCATCTGCACCTATACTTGCATCTGCACCTAGGCACCCGGCACGGCATCCTCCTCTGGGTCCCACCTAGCCTGGGAGGAGGGCTCACCTAGCCTCCTCTCTTACTGGTACTCTTTAAGCTCACCCTCAGGATGCCGGCACCCCACACCAAGCCCCACACAGCACTTGCCTTTTTGGGTTCCATAGAAACGATGTTGCCCATAGAGAACATTGCTGTTTCCATGGTGATCCAAGTGGCTCACGGGTAGGAAGGTAGATGCCAGACTCCCCGAAAATCTGGGGTACGCAGGAGCTAGGGAAGCAAAGCACTGGTTGTAGAGACAATTCTTAGCTCCCCGGCCCTTACCATCCTGACCCCAAGGAGACAAGAAGCACGCCGGCAGCCCGGGAGCAACACCCCGCAGAGCCGCTCACAGCCCACCAGTGGGAAATCAACCCATCAATACATCATATTAACTCTGACTCGACTAACACCATCCCTCCGGTGCAGCACAAATTGAATTGCTGACGGGCTAGGGGCTGGAGAGGGGGGAGGCGGCCTTTGATTCCCTCCCAGCAGCACTTGGTGTGACAGAAGTTTCCAGGTCAGGTAACAAAGGGGCTCAGAGAGGAGGTCTGAAAGGAAGGGTGCAGTATGGACTCCCCGTGAGCTCTCAGCTAAGAGAGAAGCCAACCAGACGGGGCTTCCAGCCTGCAGCCTCCACAAGTGCCCAGAAAGGCAGACGGGATGGTAGAGCTGGGCTGTACCACAGCTGGTCTGGGTGACTCACACTCTAGCTCGGTGGAGCTAGGATGTGGCCAGTTCCCACTCACTGGAAGCCACAAGTCTCTCCCCTCAGCTGAGCTCTCTGTGCAAGGGCGGCAGCATCCGCTCGTGTCTACAAGGTTCTAGGCATGGCACGCTGTGAACAAGGCCTTAGCACCAACTGCTATCTGGCAACTTTAAACAGTACAAACAGGCCCCTCTCAGGCTGTGGTCTGTCCCTCAGAGGCAGCCAAAGTTCTGAAGGGCTGTGCCTACAGGGCACAGGAATGCTAACCACAGCCTAGCGACAATCCTACCTTGCTGACCTTGGGTTTATAGTGGTTCTTGTCCCCTGGAACAATGTCCCTTTTCCCCTGCCCCAGGAAATCCTAGCTTGCTAGAAAGATGACTGAGACCTGGCAGCAAACCCTGGGGGTGGTGGGTGTGGGCACAAAAGCTGCAACTCTGTGTAGGCTCCCCTTGGGAGGTTCCAAACTGTTGGACCAGAGGGCCACCACCTCCAGGATTATGGCTTCCTGGCTGGTCCCTTCCATCAGGCCTGACAAGAGCATAGGAACCAGGACCTCCATCAAACCCACCCGGGAGTCTTGGTTGATGGCTGGTAGCTTCTGATCCTACCCACTGCTGTCACCAAGACAGCTGCTAAGACATGGGGAGGGGAAATTAAGTCTCCTTCAGCTTAGCTCACTGGCCCAGGCTTTCCCTGCCAAATGGCGTGAGGGATCTTTAAGGAGACTGGGACACACTGAAGGTATTCTTACAAGGGACCCCATCTCCTCAAAGCCAAGGTCTTCAGTCAACTCAGCATGAATCTAAAGGCTAGCGGGGTGTTAAGTGGGGCTGGAGCACTCCGAGGCCTGCTGTGAGCATTGGGCAGAGACCGAGGGTGGACACTCAGAAATGATCTGCGGGTTACACCCGGTACACCCGGCATTTCCCCATACCACAGACCGACTGGAAGAGACGCAGCCGGGCTGGGCAGGAGGTGGGCTCCTCATGTCTGCTGTTCTGCCTGTCCCCATGGAGATCAGACCCTAGGAGAGCTTCTCTCTGGGGACACCACTGCTGTCCCAAGAGTTACCCAACAGTCTCACTTCTCAGGCAGCGCTGGTCTAGGACAAGGGAATCCTTTAGTCTCCTCGACTACGGACAAGCGGAGAGGAGGAGACGGCCATGGTCCCCAGGGAGGAACCCGGGACAAGAAGTGCTGTCATTTGATAAAGGGCACTTGAGCCACGGGCACCAGGACTCGCTCAGTGTCACAGTGCGGTCACGGACAGCCTCGCAGCTCAGCTTCACTCAAGACAGCTTTATTTCCCTCATCCTTTTACCACAGACTGTCTGCCTGGGCCTTGTTTCCAAAAGCTGGTCCGCCCGCCCGGATGCTGGAGTAGAGGAGCCTCTGTGGCACGGGACCAGGCAGCTCTGAACCATCCCCGGCACCCAGCTCAGGGAGAGCACTCAGAGCTGGTAAACAGTTGACAGCAAACCCCTAGAACCCTCAGACCCCTGACTAATGACAACTGTGGGACAGTCCCTACTTCAGTGGCTCTTTGGCACCGTACTGGGAAGAGATCTTTCCATCTGCGTCACAAGGCAGGGGCCACGTGAAGACTCAGAGATTTCACACACACAGAAACCTGCCTGCATGGTGTGGCGCCTGCAGGGTTGCCCAGATGGGAGCACACCCTCAGACCACACGGGAGGACTTGGGGACAGTGCCCACTGCCAGGCCTGTCCCCCTCTTGCTGAAGAGCAAGCCCAGACTAAAAGAGCTACCCCGTTGGCCTGGTGTGTGTGGACACATCTGCAGCAGATGTTAGCCAGATTAAACTCAGCTCCTGGAAGACTTGACAAAAGCCAAGAGGCCTGGGTGGGAGCATCTGGGCAGGGGGTTGGGGCCTTGGGTTGGGTAAGTAAAGCGCTGCGGCTGTCCCCTGTAATTGGCTGCTGTTAAATGTTTTACGGGCCTCGTTTTTTTGGTAAACAGAAGTCTGTAAATTCCTCCTTCCCAGATGATGTTTCCAGGCACAGACACCCCCCCTTATACCCCTTGATGAGGCCGGGGTCTCTCCCTGCTCTCTGGGAGCAGTGGACACTTGGTCAACTGAATAAGGGTGCTCTGGGTGCCGTGAAAAGCTTGGTGACTGCCACTCCAGGGAGTGGGGCTGAAATCTCCCGGCCATTTCAATACACGGAGGTTTTTCATGTCCCAGGCCTCAGATGGGGAACTGTCTGGAGAAAGAAGCGCAAGCAGGAGTAAGAGACAAGGAGCCCTGGGGAACACAGTGAGGGGGGGGGTCCTCGTAGCCCAGCAACAGAAAGGCCCCTTTCTCTTCCCCAAGACTGCTCCCCGAACTGAAGAGGAAAATAGAAACCGACTTTCGAATCAGAGCAGCTGCTCTGAGACCGGAAGCCAAGGCAGGGAAATTCAGCGTCCTGAAAGGACCAAGAAGCCCACGCCTGGGCTGGGAGGGTGTAGGGAGGATCCTAGTGTGGGCAGCCTGGGCATCAGGGAGAGGACCCTGAGGCAGAGAGCGCCTCACGACTCACACTTCCGACCGCCAGGTCTGCTTAGCCTTGCTGGAAAGTCCAGACCTCAGGACCTCCCTTTCCCTACAGCCCCTGGGACTGCTCCAGTGATCACATGACGAAGCTGAGGCCACCTGCTGCCTCGGAACTCCCGGCAGACTTGGGGAAGCAGGCCTGGGTAGGTGTGGAAGTTGGGTTAAGGAGGCTCCATTCTGCCCTACTGCTGCCACAACTACCAAAGCCTCCCTGATAGTGAAGGTGAGGGTTCCTGATCAACAGGCAGGAAAATAAAAGATGGCTGGCGGCAAGGCCACCTAGAAACAGCATTTAAAAGACAAGGCAAGGAAACGGGCGCCTGGGTAGGGAAGCCACAAGGTAGGGGTTCTCTCTGCCAACCCAGAAGGTACAGGTACCTAGGAGGCCCTCAGATGGGCTACAAACTTCCGCTTTCCTGGGACCTGAGGGATGGTTCCTGCTCAAGTACCCTGTCTCCTTTTCCTGTTCCTTAGGATGCTGCCACAGGAGGATGACACAGTGACTTGGTGCTAGCCCTCTCCCAGATGCCTGCCTTTCACTTACAGCCAGTGATTTCCACTGCGGTCCATTCACTGGCGGACCAGGAGTTCTGCGCTAAGAATCCCAAAGCTAGATTCTCATGCCGCTTAATTGACTAGTAATGTCTGCCCTGGGAGCAGACAGGATGTGGCAGCCAGTTCACAGGACACTTGCCATCTCGGCTTTAGTGACTGAAGGGAGTAACCTAGCAACAACCCAAGATCTCCCAGCCAAGTGCCCCTCCTTCAGGGTCTCGTCTCCCTATTTGGTCGGACCCCTGGTCATCCAGGCCAGGGTTTCCAAGTGCAGCTCCCAGGACTGGCCACCCAAGCAGCTGGAGATCGGAATGCCACCCTTCAGGGTGAGTCTCCTCCCTAAGGCTTGCAGAGCGCTGACCCACAACTGCTCAGGGAACAGGGCCCTGCAGTCTCCACAGCCCCAGGCTGAGAGGAATAACTAAGTGCCCAAGGAGCCCGGCTCCCATGGGCAGGCTGCCCTGGATCCAGAGGGACCGCCCTCCACATCCCAGGGAGGCCCCTGGCCAGCAGGCAGGACGAGGGGGCTGGGGAGCTCAACTGATGATGTGCAAACCATGGCACAGGAGTATCCTGGATGTGGCCCCAACACCTGCTGGCACCTAGGATAACACCCTGCCACCTACCGCTTCAGTGGCAATCCTGGGTGGCCCACTGTGCCGGGAACTCCACTCATGGGCAGGTGCGTCTGGCTGGCAACTGATTTGCCAAGAACTCAAGGATCAGGAAGAACTGTGCCTGACGACCATGGCCACTGCCCACCCCTCTACCCCCAGTGTATATCTGAGGACGGGTGCAGAGAGGAGGAGCTATTTACAAAGTACTAGTCCTGTGTCCTTCTGTGTCCGGGCAGCTCAGATAACCAGTGGCCTTTACAGGTGAGGAAAACAGGCCCAGAGCCTCTGAGCACGGGAACATGGTTCCTCGGGCTGTGACAACCCGAGTGTGAAGCTCTGAGACCCTGTAGCTGCTCCCTGCTGACTTCAGTAAGGCTGGCTGGAGGTACTCTTTTTTTTTTTTTTTTTGGTTTTTTGAGACAGGGTTTCTCTGTGTAGCCCTGGCTGTCCTGGAACTCACTCTGTAGACCAGGCTGGCCTCGAACTCAGAAATCCGCCTGCTTCTGCCTCCCAAGTGCTGGGATTAAAGGCGTGCGCCACCACCGCCCGGCTGGCTGGAGGTATTCTAACCAGTGGGACGCCCTGATTCCCAGGGTTCACTCCATGATGTCCTCCAAATCTTACGGTGGCTAGATTGCCCTAACGTGCTCAGCAGCTCCTTGTGGGTAAGGGTGCGGACGGAGCGGGGCTCTGAGAGGGGACGTTTCACTCAGAGACCCAGCGGCTAGGTGTGCGCACCGCTCTTGCAGAGTGCTCTGATCCGCACCTGATGACTCACAGCTACCTGTGACCTAGCTCCAGAAGACCCAATGCCCTCCTCCAGGCTCCACGGGCACTCACATGGGCACAACACACCCATACAGAGAGACCCATTCATAATTAAAAATAAATCTTTAAAAAAATCTTAAAAAAGGAGAGATTGCAGGGTGCAAGGGCTCGTTCCCACAGCGGCAACGAGGAGGCAGAGACCAAGGCATCTTTGCAATTTAGAGACCAGATTGGTCTTCATAGTGAGTTCTAGGCCAGCCAGAGTTACAGGGCCAGTCTGTTTTAAGAAAACTAAACGAAATAGAAAAAGAAAGGGAGAGAGCATCCAGGGTCTGAAGAAACAGTGTTAGGGCAGGTGTAGCCACTAGGGGGCAGCCCCAGGGGATGGAGTCTGATGAGCCACAGAAGCCTTCAGTCCACCCATGAGGGTGATGCAGGATAGGACCTGTCTCCTGGATGGACATGTCCTAGCCCCTGCTTGCTTGCCCCCGTGTTAAGTCTTGGGGCCTCCTAAGGTACTGAGGGAGACAGAGGCAGCTGGAGGGGCGAGGGAGTGTGTGGGGTCTGGAGGAGCAGGGTACACTTGGTGGTGGCTCCTGTGTGTGGCTCCTGTCTCGCTGGAATCCAGCCAGACAGGGATGGAGAAGTGGCCACCAGGGTGGGTGTGGCTTTCACAGAAGCTGGTTAGGCAGCCAGCCAGTGCTGGCACGTGTACCCATGGCTCCCCCTCCAGGTGGCATAAGAGACCACGACTCGCAGGGGCTGAGTCAGCTCCAAGCTCCTGTATCCATCCCCAACCCCCTAGCAACAGCATCTTCTTTCATTGCCCTGTGGGTGGTCCCAAGCGGGGGCGAAGGGGGGGCACTCACCGACCACAGGACCAGCTGTGCTGCACCCCACCCCAGCCCCGTCCACTCGGGCCAGGTTGGCATCTAGCCACTCACCTCTGCCCCAGGCTAGTTCTGCTGTCCACCCTACCCCAAAGCCCTGCCGTCCATTTCTGGCAAGACCCATCATCTTGGGTGAGCTGAGGGGCCAGAAGGCCCGGGGCTCAACAAGTAGGTCCTGCCCTTGGCCAGATGTTTCAGGGCGGCTCCTCCAACACTAGGGTGCATCCCTTGAACCCCCAGCTGTTCCAGGCACACAGGAAGCCTGAGCCCCCGCTCTACAGCTGCCTTACAGATGGTGAGGAGAGGGCGTTCTGGCTGTCTGAGAGTCCCTGTCAGGAGTAGGAGGGCACCTACGCCTAGCTCCCACGTGAAGTTAGCCACTTGTCTGTCAGCCCTGTCTGCCCGGCCCACCTGCCCTACACACAAGAAGGCTCGGGGCAGGAAGGAAGCAATGATCGTGCTAGGCTGAGTCCCTGCGTCTCTCCATTCTAGGGGTGGTTTAAGGGAAGCAGGAAAGGCTAAGGCTGGGCCTCCTGGCCTATTGCCCAAGAAGCCCCCATGCTGATGGCCCCCATTCTTTGGCCCTGTCGCGTGCCCCCTGCCTGCCTTGCCCCCCGCCCTCCTGTACACACATGGCCGAGAAACAGGCCCAGCATGTGGAGCCAGCTGGCAACCCGTCAGACTAGCAGCCAGGCACGCTGCCAGGGCAGCCAGCCAGACTGCCACTCGCTCCTACCCCGCCCGCCCTGGCCCCTACCGCACAGAGCCGGCTGCACCATGTGGTCTGTCAGGGAGTAAGGCTGCAGACGTAGAAGACGGGGAACCCCTGCGGGGAGGGGGGGACACCCTAGGGTGGAGAGGCGCTGATGGTGAAGGGGTTACCTGAGGCTCAGGCCTGAAAGGTACGCGCTGTCATATGACTCCAGACAGACGTGGACTTGCCGCCGCTCTCGTGGGACTCGGAAGGTTGCGAGCGTGCACGTCCCACCCCAGGGCTGCGGCTGCCGCTCCACACACCTGTCTGGGGGCCGCAGTGGGCCCTGCGCTCCGCTGTGTGGAGCCCCGAACACCCTGCCTCTCGTGCCGCCTGCACCTGCGCTGGCCCGCCTCTACCTGACTCTGGGAACTTTGTCTTACCCCTGCCACAGCGGGTGCCCAGCAGCGGGCAAAGAGACTCCTGCTGCCCTTGGAGCTGGTCTCAGAGACAAACGCTCTCTCCTTGTGACACAGCCGGGCCTCGAATCAGGATGGGGGACAGAGCCGAGAACTCTCCACAGTGCACGGCCTGGATACCGGCATCCACCGGCATCCTTGGGGCTCCGCCTTGCAGGACCTGCAGAGGCTCCTGCAGGGGGGGTCGGAGGTTCGAGGGTGCTTAGGGTGGGTCATAAGCGATTCTACCAGACAACCGTTGATACAAGGGGAAGTAAATGGTCGTGGGTGTCGCCAGCAGGTCTCCACTCACCAGTGAGTGGACCAATAGGGAACAGGCCTGGGCTCTAGGGCAGGTGGTGCCACCCACAAACTGCCCCTCTTGCTGGTGGTGTTTCCTGGGGTAGGATGGAGAGGAAGCAGGCATATGTGTCTCTACTGAGTAGGAGGTGGACCGACATTCCTGGGCACGGACGGGCCACTGCTGATTATGAGGATGGAAATCAGGTCAGGTGGCCCGGGTATCCCAGGGCGTCTATGGTCAGTCCAGGGGTTGCGGCTCTTCTTGAGTAGTCTCCATTGCCTGGCCCTCCTGTTCGGTCCCCCTCATCCCTTCCTGAAAACATCCCCGGGAGCGAGATGCTGTGACCAGCTGGGAGATGCCCAGCAGACGCACAAGGCTGGTCGGAGAAGAGGGAGCGAGTGTTTTCTGCAGGGCCTGGGGCCACCCACAGCTGGCCAGGGAGCCTCTTACTAGGACCCAGCTCTGCCAGTCTCCACCCAGGACTCTGCTGGGAAGGCGGAAGTAGAGAGCATCACAGGTGGGTCTGGGATGCAGACCCCACTCTGCCGATTTGGCTCTCAAGACCAGGCTGGCCTCCCCTCCTCCCCTCCGCCCAGGAGAGTTGTTTCTTATCACTTGCCCAACATGTGTGCTCTGAGCGGAGCCCAAAGACCAGATTACTCTAACAACTGTCCCTCACTTGTCACCTGTCCTGCTTGGAAAACAGCCCCTTCTTGTTGCACAAAGAGAGGTTTCTCAGGCTTCCAGCAGTGCCGGGGCGCTAATCTCTCAGCCTAGAACACGGGCGGGCTGTGCGCCGTGTGTGGGTCCACTGCGCTCTGTAAACACGACGCCTGAGCGCAGCAGTCATTGAGTTACGGCAGTGCCTGGTGCCAGGAGCGAGAGCTCTGTGTGCCCGCTGCCAACTGCAATTACCTCCCGCGTGCCAGCCGGGGGTGGGGGGGTTAACCCTTTCTGCACCGAGGGGGATGCACAGTCGAGGGAAACACAAGCAATGACCAGGCTAGGGGTGTTGGGGACCCAGGGCCACCTCCCAAGTTATAAAACCAAAGAGCAAAGCAGACCTCAGACATCTGGACAAGGTGTGCTGTATTCTGGGAAAAGCCCAGGAAGAGGCCTGGAGGTCCCAACGGGGCTCTAGAGACCGTTCTGTTTCATGGTGTCTGAGGGCAACAGGTACCTCTGAGGCACCAGAGTGCACCAAGTGCAAGGCTGGTGGCCGGGGAGGAGCATTGTCACAGGCAGGATTGGAGTGGGGGGTGGGAGCAACAGCTGTCTCTGCCTGCTGACAGCTCTCCTCTCCCTGTCTCTCCTTCCCAGCTGACACATCTGGAACCCATGCCTGCTTGAGTCTGGGGAGGTGGGGGCGGCCCACAGTGGAGGGCACAGCCCAGTCCGGCTGGCCCAGCTGCATTCCACATTTCTTTAGTTCCCTGGAGCCCTCCCTGCCCAACATCTGGAGCACATATCTGGCCAGGACCAGTGCCTACTGGGGCCATCCCATTTCCAACCAATTACCACCTCCCCTGAGAGCCTTCCTCAGCAGGGAGGCAGCCCCCCTGCCCTAGCACACTTGACAGGACCTGCCAGCAGGACCTCTCCTGTTGGTCTCCTATAACCCCTGGGGGATCGATCGGCAGGAGCCCAGGACCCGACTTACCTTCGTGGGAGTGGGAGAACCAGATCTGAGAGGTGGCAGGGTGGGATCCTCGGTAGGCCGGCTCAGAGGGAGAGGATGTGGGGCCACTGGGGTGTGCAGATGCTGCGGAGCCCAGGCCGCTGGTGAGGAAGCTGCCCATGAAGGAGGAGGCTGGGGGGTTTCCCATCAGACGGCTGCTGGCTGTGGACACAGGACCAGAGTGAGAGTCTGGGCACAGCAGTAGAAGCACAAGGCCATGCCTTAAAGTTCTCCTCCAGGGTGCCCCTCGGGTGCCCTCGCTCCCACAGAGTCTTTGTCCTCAAACATCCAAGAAAGCCAGGGCAGGAAAAGCTACCCACTCAAGTGTTTGACAATCGCACCCAGTGTCCTGAGCCTCCAGTGTCTTAGGAGTAAAGCCCTGTGTCTTTAAAACCACCGTCTGCAGCACTACCACCCACACCACCACCGCTGACACACCATCGCCACCCACAACCATACACTACATTCCACGTTACAGCCACCACCGTTCCTATCACCTCACCAACACCATTGAAACCCACACCACCTCCACCAAGCACATCACCACCACCGCCACCTATATCACCTCCCAAATAGCACTAACAGGGTCAGTCATATCACCACCATCACTATCCACATAATTTGGCCACCATCATGTCCTTACCGCCACCACCACCACCGACCAGATCACCACCACCATCACCCAGATCACCACTACCCCCACCCACATCACTACCATCATCACCACCACTATCTACTCCCATGATGCTATTCCTATCACCACTAACAACCACACCATTGATAACAACAGATGTACCACCCCTCCCCTGCCACTGCCATGCCTATCACCACCACCACCACGACCAACGACTCTATCAATATCACCATCAGTAACTGCGTCGCCTAGCCGTCATCGCTTCCTCTACTGTCGTAAGCACACGCATCACCTCCGCCGTAATAACCGTATCACTACCAGCTAATTACATTACCATCACCGTCACCACCAACTAGGTGCTTAGTGCGGCGTCAAAACCACTTTTAAGACGCACGGTGGACAGACTCCCCATGGGCCTTCTCATTAGCACTGCTCTCCGGCCGCAGCAATGGCACCCGAAGGCGTCTCTGATGCCAGTGGACCTGTCAGCGAGCTTTGTGTGTGCCTCACCCAGGTGAGGTACCTAGAGTCAGTAAGGCCCCAACTGGAGGCTGAGGGCCAGTGCTGCAGGCACGGAGGTCCCTGCTCTGTCCCGGGCAGCATGGGAGAAATGTTCCTTTCCTTTTCCCAGTACCACTTGGCTAGTTAGACAAGAGGCCCCGGCCCCAGGCGAGTAAGGGGGGACTGGATTGGAGGAAGATGGACTAGTTAGGGGAGAGTCTGGATCTACACAGAGTCCTCCGTGGGTGACTCGGGACCGGGCTCTGATGGAGCTGACGTTGAGCAGAAGACGGTCACTTTATCTGACAGTCAGAACCCCAGCTTCTTGGGCTGGGCCAGGGTTTTTCTCGGTGGCCTGGGAATGCAGCAGATGGTGGGCTGCCCCGACCCTAGGCCAGCCTGCTCACCCTCTTCCCCTGCCCACCAGCCTGATGCATCCTTCCCCGGTGGCTGTCACGGTCTATGCCCCGTCTCTGCCAGAGTCCAGCAGTCAGGGCCAGGCCAAGCAAGGCTCCCTGGTTGTCATGGCTACCGGCTCTTGTCCACACAGCACATACGTGCACAGAAAGCCTCTGCACACAGGGCTGTTCAGTGGGTGGTCTGGGCTGCGATGCTGGTCTTTTACCCCAGCAAGTTGCCCTGGTACCTTGCCGCTTCTGTCCCTGGGCAGGGAGCCTAGTCCACAGCCATCTCGGGGTGGAGGGCAAAACAGTGTAGGGTGGAGCCTGGCCAGTCCTAGGTGAGTCACAGAAGTAGCTCCCCGCCCAGGAGGCAGGGGAATTGGTATATTGGTGATGCTTCATCTCATCTTGCCTGGCTTGGCCCTGGGAACTTCCCAAACACAGGGTGACTCAGTAGGGAAGCAGTCAGTAGGGGAGGGACTGCCCCTGTGGGACCCTGGCATCTCTACTGAGTTCCACTAGCTTCCAGCCTAGTGGTTGGAAAGTGGTTTCTTCCGCTCCCGGTCTGAGGGGATGGGGTGCACGGTGGAGGAGACCTTAGACATGGCCAGAGGAAGGGTGTGTGAGTGCTGGCCCCGGCAAAGCTAAAGGGGGTCCTCTGCTTTGTGCGGGGCCCCGGAAAGAACATGCTGAAGGTACCCCGAGAGCCAGGGACTTCCCGGACAAGACCACATGGTTGGGATTGCCAAGGGACCCAGTCCAGACCACAGGCGTGTCCACACCGGGGGAGGAGACTCCAGGCTGGGAAGGGAAGTGTCGGCCTCCCTGCCCTGCTCCAGGGAGTTGTGGGGGGCCGTGCTTGTGGGCTGAGTGTGGCTGATCCAGCTGCAGACTTTAGCTGGCCCAAATCCCCTCCCGCCCCCACCCCCTCCCCCAGGAGGGGGAGCACCGCCCATGGGAAGCAATGGAGTCCAAAAGTTGGGTCTGCAAAACCAATTTCTCCAGGATCTGGGCCTGGGAATGGAGCACCTGGAGTTCTCTCACATCACAGTGGACAAGGTGGCCACAGGGCCCTTGGATCCATGAAACGGAGGCAAGGCCACAGCTCCCCCACTGTCCCCTGGCAAGGAAGCGAATCAGCAGGAAAACTCACTGGCTAAAATCTTTCAGCTCCCCCCAGAGCCAGCTGCTGGGTCTGGGCAGCTAGCAGGGTGTCCGAGCAACCAGGCCCTTGAGTCAGAGCCCAGTATTCCTTAGGCCACCATGTTCCAACCTAGGAGATTGATTCTGACCCTGACGAGGGCTACAGCTGACGCTCTGCTCCAATACAGCAGCCTGATCAGCCCCCTACCCTAGCTGAATAAGGGCAGGGGCTGCTCCCGTGAGGCTGGCAGACCTGTGCCAAGGTCTTCCAGCCCGGAGGCCTTGCCACCCCATACTGGCCTGTGTTCTGATGTGGGGGTCTCTTAGGGAGTTCTCCGTATGCTTCCACCAAGCCCCTTAAAGCGGGGGCTGCTGTCTGTGGAGTCTGTGAGATTAAAGGGGTGGGGGCAGGGTCACAGCCCTCCCCTTCCTGCGGGCTTCCAGGGGGAACGCAGTGTGCTCACCCAGATGCCACATCTGTCCAAGCAAGTGAAAGCAGCGGAAATTCCCAGCCCAGAGGTCACTGCCATGGGCTTCAAGGGATCCCCTCCTGGGCACTGGTGACCTTGGCAAGAGTTCTCTTATGGCACAGCCAACTTCCTGGGACAGTGTTCCAGGGGACCTCATTCCCTGCAGCAGTCTGGGGTGGTCCAGGCAGGCCCCAGCATAGACCACATATGACCCTGACTCTGCCTGTGGAGACGTGGGGTTCTTTCTCCCCACCATCCTTGCTCTGGTGGACAGCCTCATGGTAGGTAGCCACTGTTGTGGGGTGAGAGACACTGTAGGCTCCTTGAGGTTTTCCTCAGCCTACCCAGTCTCTAAGCAACCTGAAAAAACCCAGGAGCAGGGATCTGTGTCCCTATTGTCACCTACACCTTTGAGGACTGCGGCGATGGCGGTGCGCCAGGCAAACAGAGCCCTGGGCAGACCTGGCAGTCACCTTCTAAACTCTGCCTGCTGACCAGGAGCCAACCCCAGACAGGACTGGTGCAGTGGCTGCCTGAGATCCCAGTTCATCTTTGGCCCTCTGCCAGGGCCACTGCCTCAGGCCAAGTCCAGCCAGGAACTAGGCTGAAGGCTCTTTCCTCTTGGCAAAGTCCCCTGTCTCTGAGTGCTGGTTACCAGACTAGGAAGGACACTGGGGAGCCTGGTACAGTGGAGAGACCCAGAAGGGCTCCCGACAGTGAGTGGGGCAGGGGGGGTCCTCATGTCAGGCTCTCAGATCTTTACACCAACCGCACTGGTCCCAGGTCTTAAAGAACAGAATACATTCTACCCTGTACAGCACAGTCCCAGCCCTTGGCCCCAAGGACCAAACTGCATAGGTTTGCAGAATGATGCCATCGGTCACCCAGTCAGTCAACCCTCTGCGGGACGAGGCAAGCCCACTGCCTGAACATCTTCCCAGGAAAGATCCGGGAAGTATGAGGTGACGGTGGCCTCTGGGACGGGCAATTCTGTGCATGTCAGACCCCACCAGCTGCTCTACTGGACTGAAGCTCTGGTCTCAGCTCCAGGCCCACCTCAGCTCTGCCCAGGACACCATGAAGGCCTGGCTTGAATGTCTGGCTGGCTGAGAAAACCATTCTGGAAGCCAGCATGCCAGAGGGCCTATTTGACACACCTCAGGTAATGCGCGGAGAAAGCACAGCCCCATCCGTGGGAGGCTGCTCTGTCCCTATGCCAAGGCCAGTGACCTGCACGGGGGCACAGGCCACACCTGGAGGTGCGGCAGGAGGGCTCAGTTAACTGCTACACAGAGCAGAGAATGGCCTGCTCGGAGGCCCAGGCCCCACACAGCTCTCACATCCCTTTCTGGAAGATGCTGTGTTGCTGTGAAAGAGATTGAGTCACAGGGTTTGCCAGGCTCCTTGGAGGGAGGGCTGACCATCAGGAGGAGCACACGGGGAGACCGAACCCCCCAACTTCACTTGGGGTTGCAGAGGCTGCAGTCCTGTGACACCCTAGTCAGCTTTACCTGTCAACCTGACACAGCCTAGAGTCAACCGAGAGAAGTCTCTGCTGAGGAACTGCCTACATCAGGTTGACTGTGGGTGTGTCTGTGAAGATCTACTCTGATTATTAATTGATATCACCTCATCCCTTGGGCACATGGTCCTGGGGGGTGTGTGTGCGTGTGTGTGTGTGTGTCTGTGTATGTCTGTGTGTGTCTGTATGTGTATATGTCTGTGTGTGCGTCTGTGTAAAATCTAGCTAACCATGAGCCAGCACTCAATAACCATCCATGGTTTCTTCAGCAAGTTTCCTGCTCTTTTGAGTTCCTAGTTTGACTTTCCTCGAAGACAGAATACGGCCTGGAAGTGTAAGCCGAGTAAGTCAAATAGTAAGGTTGTTTTGGATCAGACGGTTTAATCACAGCAAGAGAATGAAACCAGAAAATCTGGAGATCTCAGTGACCACCGAGGCCACTATGTGGCCTGTCGGGCTAGTAATCATCTCCAGTGCCTAGGAGGCACGAGTGGCCTCTCTGGGTAGGCACCACCAACTCATGAGCAGGGAGGAAAGACAGACAGCCCTTTCTCCTCTGGCTCACGTGTGCGCTGGGCCCAATTGGCCACTGTGGCCAAGACAGTCCATAGACAATGTTATCAGACAACCTTAGGGTGCCTGGATGTTAAGAGTTCCGGAGAACAAAGCCTTGCGGGTCTGACAGCCTAACCCCGTGCCAAGGGTCTCCCCCGAGGACCTGGCACACCAGAACCCAGTCCCGGGTGGCTGGATGGCCAGGTGCTGGCTAGCCACACCTGTGAACCAGCTCTCTGGCCAGGCTGTCTTGGCATTCTGACACTCTCCTGAGCCAGTGGGACAGGCAGAAGCAGTGACCGGGGTGGGTTGGGGGCAGGGCAGGGCGGTGAGCATTTGTTTTGAGTTAAGCTAGCCTCTGAGACAGTGTCCTCCTCTTCTGGAAACTGTGAAATGGGTTGTAAAAAAAAAATAAAAATAAAAATAAAGTCGCAGCTCCCTGAGATGGCGGCCGTTCCAGAGAAGCAAGTCTCTTCCCAGGCTCTCTGGGCGCCTGTTGCTTCCGGAAGCCCAGCTGACTGGCTGCTGGCATGGGTCTTCTTGGTTCTGGGTCTGGCGGCGGCACCCACTGCCTGTGCCAGCTCCCACCCTCCTGTTCACACCCATTCAGACTCCCCTCTTCCTCAGGCACCGGCTTCCTGCTCTGCCTCCCAGGGTCCCCTGTACGGCTAACGAGGCCATGAAGGCGTCTAGCCGGCCAACTACCCAGGAGACACCAGACTGGAGAGAGGAGCATCCTCATCCTCAGGCAGTTAAAGGGGAAGAAAAAAGGCAAAGCTCTCCCCTCGACCAAGCCTATCCCACAGGGAGCAGAGGAGGACGAGAGACAGCCCTTCTGCCCCACCCCACATTCCTCTCATTCCAGGAACCCCAGGGAGAACAGAACTTCAACTGGGGCTCTCCCCAAGTGCAGAGAGAGAAGAAAAGGCTCTAGTCTAGCCTTCTTGGAAGTTGGATGATGTCTGTCTAACCCTCCTGCTTGGTGGTGGAGGAGGAGGAGGAGGGAGGGGAGGGGTTAAGAGTGGGGTTGCCAGGTCCTGGTAGAGAAGCAATTCTGAGAGTCTTCCCCAAGCCAGGTGAGACTGGAAGCTGCAGGGCAAGGGTTAGAGGCTGCCCCCTGGTGTGTGCACCGGTCTGTGGGCATGCAGAAACCCCTGGCATTCCCATCTGCTGGAGTCAACCAGCTGCCCCAGCACCTGACGGCGGCGTGGGGAACGTGGGCTTCGCACACGGCAGAGGTGGGAACTGGTCTTATGCAAGCACTTGAAGGGTGTGTCTCCTAGTGTGTGCACACTCCTCTGACAATGTGTGTGTGCATGGTTGGGAGGTAACATGTATTGAGGTGGGACAATCCCTGACTGTGCATGCACGTCTAGATCACACGGCTTTGAGTGTGCACCCATGACCGCATATAAGCCTTTAAGAACTCCGTCCCTGATCACAAAGGCACACAGACTGTGTGTGTTCTTCAGAAAACTATTTCCCAAGTGTCCTGTCTTTACCAGACTCATATTGACTGACCTGGGCGGACCCTGGTAAGTCTACCCACCGCCTCCCCTGATGTACAGAAACATCCAGGCTAGCTTTGGGAGGAAGGGAACCAACAGTAGGCTCCTGTCAGCCCCAGACAGCAGCTTTAAGACCTGTCTGACTCAGCACAGCCTCCCAGCTCCCTCTCTTGTGGCAGGAAAGACCCAGACCTGAGAGTGGCTGAGGAATTAGGAACATTCTAGAAGTCAGGCCACATGGGCAAGGCTGTCTCCCCGCAGCACCTTGAGAAGCAAGGTGCAGTTTTCCCTCAGATTCCAATCTCAGACCCCTCTTCACCAGCAGGCTTGCTAGCCGGGGCCATCTTAAACTGGGGCAGAAATCCCCTAAAGCTTCAAGCCCACTGCCAGCAGGTGTCAGCGTGCAGCACGGCATCCCTGACCTTCCTCTTCAGCCCTCAGAGCTGTGGCAGGACACCCAGCCTTCACAGGGCCCCACACCACAAACGCCATGGGCCAGCTCCATGGAGGTGGCTGGAGAAGAGGCTAAGACAGGCCCAGAGAGAGGAACAGAGGAAAGGGAGGAGGAAGCCGAGATGGAAGGCCCTGCGACCACGGCCTGGGGCGGGGGCCCGAGGGAGAGGCCAAGAATGTTGAGCGGTAGGCGTTGGGCGTGGCCCATCCTTGGGACACGGGGGTGGCCTGGGAATGATCACCTAACCCGGGAAGCCCCTTGGCCAGTCCAAGAGAACCTTCCGGAAGTCCCAAAGGAAGTCACTCTCAGGCCATAATAGGAAAGCTCTGTGGTTGCTGAACCACTCAACTGGGCAACCATGGAAAGGGCCGGGAGGCAGTGATGACAAGGGACAGGCTCAACCGACAGCCCAGAACTAATAAAAGAAAAGGAAAATCGGATATAAGTCTGGTTCTTATTAAAAGAGTAAATTTAGCCCCTTGGCTAGGACGGGAGGCGGGGTGGCCAAGGCTCCCCACTGGGGGGGCGAGGGGGGGCTGGACTTCTTCCCAGAGTGATTCAGTGTCCCAGGACAGGCAGGCGGGGGCTGGGGTTGCAGGAGGGGCGAGGGCACGTACCCTCTCTCGGCCTTCACACCTTCCCTTGTGTGCCTCCCTCTCAGGCGGGCGACTGGAAATCCAGGGCCTCTCCCAGCTGCCCGGGGTGCTCCTCAGGGTGGTGGACGGACGGACAGACGGACGGGCAGCAAGGGTGTGAGGAGGTAAGTAGGGCTGCTCAACACCACTCTTGGGAGCCACACCCCCCCATCTTGGAGAGCTTCCACTACTCAACAGGCACTTCCCTTCCCACCGCCTTGAAATAAGCCAGCCACATAAAGGAAGGCCACCCCGGCGTAGTTGATCAGGGCCTCCCACCCATGCGCACTTGCATGTACGGCTACGTACCATCCATGTTCACGGTATACACTCACACAAACACGTTTACATATACCCGTTGGGGACCTACCAATGCACACTCACACGCTTGGATCTCTTCTCAGAGAAGCAACAGTCCCATAGTCAGGACTGGAAACTCTGACCCAGCTATGGACATCCGCCCTGCTCTCTGGTATCCAGTCTCTCACCCATGCCCAGAACCCTCAAGGATAACCCTGAATACAGCCAGTCTCCACCATTCAGGGAGAGGACAAAGGATACATGAGCGGAGACAGAGACCCTCGCCTGGTCATAAGGTTCCATGGAACTATGTCCATAGAAAACTTTCACTCTTCTACTTGAGTGTCTGTGGGTAATGACGTCACCAGGCTGGCTGGATTTCCCCTTCTGCCAAGTAGACGAGTGTCTATGAGGTGCACATAACCCCTTGTCCTATCCAGGACCCAGAGTGGTGACAGGAGCTGCACAGATACCCCAGAGACAGGGTAGCCTGAGAGGTTAAGGCTATGGGGGAGGAGAGGTTAAGGCGGTGGGGAGGAGAGGTTAAGGCTATGGGGAGAGGGAGGTTAAGGCTATGGGGAGGAGAGGTTAAGGCTATGGGGGAGAGGGAGGTTAAGGCTATGGGGGAGGGGGATGTTAAGGCTACGGGGGAGGGGGATGTTAAGGCTACAGGGGAGGGGAAGGTTAAGACTATGGGGGAGGGGGCGGTTAAGGCTACGGAGAGGGGGAGGTTAAGGCTATGGGGGAGGGGCGGTTAAGGCTACGGCGAGGGGGAGGTTAAGGCTATGGGGGAGGGGAAGGTTAAGACTACAGGGGAGGGGAAGGTTAAGACTACAGGGAGGGGGAGGTTAAGGCTATGGGGGAGGAGAGGTTAAGGCGGTGGGGAGGAGAGGTTAAGGCTATGGGGGAGGAGAGGTTAAGGCTATGGGGGAGGGGGAGGTTAAGGCTATGGGGGAGAGGGAGGTTAAGGCTATGGGGAGGGGAAGGTTAAGGCTATGGGGGAGGGGAAGGTTAAGACTATGGGGGAGGGGGCGGTTAGGGCTATGGGGGAGGAGAAGGTTAAGACTATGGGGGAGGGGAGGTTAAGGCTATGGGGAGGGGCGGTTAAGGCTACAGGGAGGGGGAGGTTAAGGCTATGGGGGAGGGGGAGGTTAAGACTACGGGGAGGGGGAGGTTAAGGCTATGGGGAGGGGCGGTTAAGACTACGGGGAGGGGGAGGTTAAGGCTATGGGGGAGGGGAAGGTTAAGACTATGGGGAGGGGGAGGTTAAGGCTACGGGGAGGGGGAGGTTAAGGCTATGGGGGAGGGGGAGGTTAAGGCTATGGGGGAGGGGAAGGTTAAGACTATGGGGGAGGGGAAGGTTAAGACTATGGGGGAGGGGGCGGTTAAGGCTATGGGGGAGGGGAAGGTTAAGACTATGGGGGGAGGAGGCGGTTAAGGCTATGGGGGAGGGGGGATTAAGGCTACGGGGAGGAGGAGGTTAGAGCTGCTAGCTGTCCTTGTCCTTCTGTGTGACTCTAGTCTCCCAGGCTCCATCCATGCTCACACAATTCCTGACCTGGTGGCCGGGAGGTGTGAGCCCTCAGTCCTTGTGGCCAGGGTCTCTCCAGCTCACAGCCAGAGTGTGATGGTTCTATGGAAAGCCACCGCCCCAGACCCACAGCACTACAGGGACAAAGAGAGCCACTGCAGCAAGTCTCTGGTACTGGTGCCAGGATTCTGCCTGTGGTTCCCATCACCTCTCCTGCCACCCTTCTCCCTCCGGCACCCAGAGGCTAGCCACCTCCGTTAGGCATCCTCCCAGGCCCTCCAGAGCAGCGGGTACTCATGTTGCAGCTCCTCTCACTGGCCCTCCTTGCTGCACAGGGCACTTAAGTACCGGACGGACTGACTTCTGGCTGGAGCTCAGACTCCTCAGCCCCCTTGATACATGAAGTACAGGATTCCTTTGCCCGGCTGACACTAACCACTGAGAAGGGGGAAGCACCCACTCTGTGAGAGGTGAGGGAGGGCCAGTCATGTCCCTCAGACACCATCCCTGCAGCAAGCCCGAGCCCATGAAGCCCCTCTGGTTCCTCACACCTAGGCAGGGCAGACGCCGGCCCATCCGTGTCAAAGAGTTAGTACAGCAGCAGGGACAGACATGCACATGGTGGCCTCTGGCCCTGGGTCAGTCGCCACACTGGGCTGGGAGAATTCCGGCTGACCACAGGAACCATCTGTCCTGAAAACTGGGAAGGAAGGCACCCAGGGCCCAGATCCCAGCATGACGTGGAATAGTTGTATCCCCCTGAAGGCCAAGGGACACTGTAGTCTACAGAGATGCTGCAGGGCCGTGGGCATTCTGGATCTGTGCGGCCAGTGCCAGACTGGGTCATTTCCCAGACAGCCGTCTCAGCTATGACTGTCTCCAGCCACTGAGACTCATACTGTGTTCTCGTTCAGAGGGGACTGATGGCGGCCCTCCCAAACTCCTCTTCTCAAGGCTTTCACTGAAGAGCCCTGGCTGACCCATTCCCAGTGAAGGCTCCATCTTGGATTCCTCAGCACCACAGGACCCTCCACTCAGCCTTCTGCTGCGTGTCCAAGAGCCCGAGCGGGCATCTGTGTCTCGTGGCGCTTGGCCTGGTACCAGACATCGTATCTAGGCTAACCCAGGGCAAAGGACCTTGCAATAAGAAAGGAAGGGGAAAGGTCTGGGAAGGAAGCAACGTGGCTGCCTTCTGCTCCAGAAAGCAGGACACTGGGCAAGGGAAAGCTGGAAGCAACTGCCCGGTTCTGGTGTGCAATCCTAGGGGCAGGTCCTGGTTCTCAGGAAGACCTCCCAGGTTTATGTGTGAAGAGGAAAGGCCTGGGAGCCCAGAAGCATAGAGGCACGCGCAGGAGAGAGGCCGGGGTGCACAGTAAGCACGAAAGCCTTTGTGAGACCCCACAGGCCCAGACAGAGCAGGACAGAGGTCTGGGGATCCGATTAGGGAAAATTCATGGTCATTTCTCAGCAAGACTGCATCACTCGGCCAGGTGGCTAAGCGGAGCGGAGACTGCTCAGCCCATGAGGACATTGGCTGGCCTGCAGTCCACACCCCCTTCCAGAGGCACAGGGTACCAGCAAGTAGCTTCCAGTGGAGACACGGAGATCAGACGGTTTAAGGTCACACGGCGAGGCTAAGGAGCACAGAACCCAGGCTATGCCTGAGCATCTCTCCTCTCTCAGGAGAAGGACGGACCGCTGGGTGTCTTGCCCTCTGGTGCAGGATGCTGTCCGAGAGTCTTGCCGCTGTGGCAGGCTGTCTGTCCCTGCTCCCTTCAGCATGGAAAGGAAACCAGGCCTTAGGCTCTTGGGACAGCATAAGTGAAAACAAATCTCAACTCCAAGGTAGAAATACAGTGATTTCTTAGGATTCTGGTGACTGAATGAGGAAGTTTCTAAGGTGAGAAAAGTCACACCCACGGCACCAAGAGCCTCAGAATGGACAGCTGGAGCCGGCATCTGAGGAGGCCAGCCTGAGCGGGCCTCCGTAGACCCAGCAAGAGACCTGATAGATAGAAGCGGGCAGTACATGCACACACATGCACATGCACACGCACAGACCTGAAGCCCAGTACCACCCTTAACTCACTACAGCAGGCTGGGCCACAGGTTACAAATCATGGGGTCAGGGGTCACAACAGGAAGAATTCCCTCCGTGGTGCATATGTCGTGGGAAAGCAAGACAATGCCTTCCCTGAGCCCCTACTCTGCCGGGCAGGCCCTGCTCTCAGGGAAGGGTTGGTCAGGCACCCACTGATTCTGGCCCTGCCTACCTAAGAGTTTGAAGGCACGGGTGAGCCTGGACTGGGGCTGGGGGCCCAGTGCTGGGGCTGAAAAGGTAGAATACGGTCCTTGGAAGTGTCGCCCAGAAGCTTTGGAGGAGGAGCTTGACTGTGACTGACACCTAGATGTACAGTGGTGTTCAGATTAGCTTTTTCTAGCATCAGGCTCAGGGCCAGCTGCCTATTCCAGGGAAGCAGGGGCCAAGGGTAGGGTGGGGTCTGCTTAGGGCCTTCCCTGGGGCCTGGAGGAGCTCAAGGCTGGATGGGGAAGCACCAAGGTGGCCGAGGGCACACTCTGATCCAACTTGGGCAGACAGTTGGCAAAGGAAAGACTAGAGGAAACTTCCCAGATCAGAGGACACGAGGTCCAGGCCACAGAATGAGAGACCCGTGCGCCATGCAGAGGAGGTTCTACCCCAGCTCAGTCATCAAGTTTCTGAGTGCCCATGAGGCCCCGGGCTCATCCCCCTCACCCTGCCCCTGCCTGCAATCTGGGGAAGTCACAAGCTGCCCTGCACCCGATCTGTAGCCTGGCTCTCTACCTCACACGAACCACACAAGTCCCTAGGTAATGGTGCAGCTGGGGAACAGGCTTCTGTCAGGGCTCAGGCTGCTGGGTCTGCAGCAGACAGCAGTGTTCTGACTGGGAGAAGGGACGGTTTACACATTTCAGGTGTCCCCAGAGTCCTGTGGGTTGGGGACAGCTCACCACGGGGTCTATCTACAGCAATGCTGGAGGGACCTAGAAGAGAAGCTGGGACAGGGAAAAGGGGTGAGGGGTGTGTGTGGAGTCAGCTTTTGGGGGGACGCCTAGAGGCTGGAACAAGGCTAAGAGGCAGAGGGGCCTTAGTGGGAAGAGAGGCTTCGATCTGAAGGGATAAAACCTAAGAAGTCTCTTAGAGGCAGTATGCAGAGACCAGGGAGTGAGGGGTGCAGGGGCCTGGTGTGGCCACAGGAGTGCTAGGGTAGTCTCCAGTGTTTCCAGCATGTACCCTATTGTATCCCAACACGCACGCAAGTATGGGTGGGACCTCAGGTTGACTGCGCGACAGGGGCCATCACCTCTGGGGGAGCTTATAGAAACTGAGTTCTGCCCAACTTGCCCTCTCTCTTGTTTGCTCTGAATGAAAGAAAATGCTGCCCCGCTGAAGGATGCCTGCCCGCCCCGGGGACAAAAGCCAGTAAGATAGCTGCAGTTCAATCCACCCTGTGCCCCAGATTCCCGACCCACAGAATCTGAAAGAAGAAGCATTGGCTGTAGAGGATAATTCCATGCTATTTGTTAACTATCCTGGCAAGAGCCGACGAATGTGTATCTAGAGGAGACAGAACCAAGGTGGTTAAGCCTTCACAGAGAGCCCAGAGCACAAAGAGAACCCCCAAGAAGGCAAATGGAGGTGCTGGAGGGTGGGTGGCCAGCAACACAGGGGACAGACCTGCTTCTGCAGAAGACAGAAGTACAGACTCAGGTATGAAGTATCCAGTGTCCTACGGTGGCCAGCGGGAAGGTTCTGGGTCCTTCTGTCCTGTGGCCCCGCCTTCCTAATCTATATCTGAAGAAGTGTTCCCTGCTCACCTCCTACTGAAGACTCTGCTGGACTGGATCATTCTTTTTTTTTTTTATTATTTACCACAAATCTGCAGTGTTATAAAAGACAAATTTGATGCCGTGTACAATTTTTGTTGTTTTCTTATCTTCATTCGGAAATGATAAGGGCTCCTTCAGGGTTAGCCTAAGATGTATTGTAATTTAATCTAGTTTCAATTTTAGTGTTACTTTAAGAAAATTAAAAGTTTATTTTTAGGATACCCAAAGGGTTGTAAAAAAAAAAGGAGTCTCGAAAAGGGGGTTGATTTCCAGGCAAGTTTCCCACAAGGTGACCTGATGGCCCGGGGTGATACCGTGCGTAGAAATACTGGCAGGTCAGGGCGGCTGGCTACTCTGCTAAACAGAACTGGCAGGGACTGAGGGGCCATGGCACAGGGCAAGAAAGGCCAGTACTCTAGAGACCAGATCACTAGCTAGGGACAGAGGGGCCTGCATAGGGAGGGGTGAGGAAAGGGGCTAAGCAGGGCAGGCTGAACGTGAGTCCTTCCTGTAACAGGCACAGGGACCAAGAACAGAGACGGTGACAGGAACCGGAGCACGAGAGAATCAGAGAAGAGCTGGTTGGGAAAGACCTCGCTGTGTATGTTTGGGATGAAGTAGACACGGCATCTGAGAGGGAGTCAGCAGAGCTAAGTCCAGGCAGCATCTCTAGGTCCAGCGGCCAAGCACAGGGTGGGCAAAAGGTTAAGGTGACCAGCAGTTGACACGGGAATAGGCTCACGCACCCTGTTTATGGTCAGCTCAACACGGGGACATCTTTATGAAAAGGGGTCCAGAAAAGGGTGAGGCCAACTTCGTGGGGAGCCCAGAGAGGTAGAGGGGGCTCACTGCACTTGCACACATTTAGGGGAGGCCTCGGGTGACGCCATAGAGGGTCCTGGGGCCCGTAGCTCTGCTCCCTCAGTAGGTGGGAGAAATCAGAGGCTGGAGCGGGTGATACAGGAAGCCCTGGAGGAGAAGGACTCACTCACTGTCACTAGGTGACCCAGCTCTGCCACAGCCTCTGGAATGTGATTCCCCGAAGGCCACTAGGCGCCGGCACAAATGTGAACATCAGTGAGAAGACCTACCCCAGAGTGTTGAGAACAGTGAGCAGGTGTGAACTGTCACAGGTATGTTTGGTGGGTGTGTGTGTGTGACGTGTGTGTGTGTGTGTGTGTGTGTGTGTGTGTGTGTGTGTTTGCACTTCACCTGCCAAAAGTCATATCCAGGTGTGTAGTTTGGGCCTCTGCTTCTAAAGGGGGGACAAACCTGCAAGGCCTAAAGGGGAACCTACCCTAAAGAGAGGCTCCTTCTCCATGGTGACCGGGGTGCTCACCTCAGGCTCCCACTCCCTCCTCGATGATGCAGTCCTCACCCTGCCCTGCTCCACTCTCAGGCCACTGTCCCCGAGGAGCCCAGACCCATGTGGCTGTAGGAATGAGTGTTCGTGGACCCAGAGCTCAGCTCTCACTCAAGGACTGTAGCCAGCTGGCTCTTTTCTTACACAGTAAAGCAGATTCTGCTCTTGGGCTGGTCACCCTAGAATCACACCTCCCATCATGCCTTGCACACCCTTGTGTGCTGCTCAGAAGCCTTCCCTTGGGAGCATACCCATTCCCCACTCCACTGTCCCCCTCATTTCTAAAAGCCTCCGTTGAAAACCCTGCATCCCCGCTCCGGGGAGTGGGCTGCCTTGGTTGCCCTTCCTTGCCAGTTCCAGGCACACAGTGGCTATCCCACCAATAGCTCAGAGCGGGCAGTGCCTCCAGCCAGCCGAAGAGCCTCCCATGCAGACACTGGACTCTTTGTTGGGGCTGGGGGTGGGGGGAGGAGGGACAGGAGCCAACCCACCTGTTCGCTCCCCCAGGTCAGAATGAAAGAGATGTTTCCTGGCCCACAGAATCTGGAATCTAATCATGTAGACAGCTGCAGCTGCAGCCTACAAGCAGCGGCTTGATGGCTCTAAGCCTGGGACACTGGACACCTCCCCACCAGGCGTGAGGTCCACTGTGACCCCAGAGCGGGTGCAGAGCCAGGGCAAGGGCATCCGTCCCCTTATTCAGCACCCACCAACACCTCCCTGAGCCCACGCCCCACGCCTGCGGTGGCAGCTCTCTCAGGGCTACAGGAGGCAGTGGTATTATATATTACGACAAACAGGGGCAGCCCACTGACAAATAGGCCTGCGTGATCTAAACGGTATATTATCCCATAAAAACGTCAGCGGGCAGAGCGTCGGAGCCAAAGCGGAGTGCCGTCCCGTGCCGGAGGCCCTTCGAGGCTCTGCTCCCTCCTTCCCGCCACGGCAGGGCTGCGAGGTGATTTTCTAGGCCTTGCACAGTGCTTGTGAATCTGTTTTTTGCTTGTTACACCATGTCGATTGGGGAGGAGAATGAGGCCCCTGAGGCTAACGGGGACCAGAAACCCCAGGGGAGACAAAGGGGCTGGACATGGGACGGAGTAAGTCACCTAATTTGCCAAAGAGACAAGGCACGTGCTTTGAATTCTGAAGCTAGTTCACCGCTAGTCTGAAACTAAGGAGGTACACACACCCAACCTGGAGGCCTCCTGGGCAGGGCGCCTCCCCCTCCTGCAGGACCCGGGACTTCAGAACCTCTGGACAAAGGAACTCCAGGCACCTGCCTGTCAAAGGGCCTGAGGCGGCAGCTGTATCCTGGGATTCTTTTGGGACATCTCCAGGGTCGGTCAATAACCCCCGTAAGGCATTTCCTCAAGGGCTCCCCAGGCAGCCACGTCCCCTGCTGTGTCAGGCCAGGCCAGGGCCACTAGGCCCCTCCAACGTGATTCTGAGGGACCTGGGCACAGGCTGAGCTGGGGCAGGGGTGAGGCGGTAGGGAAGAACTCTCTCGAGACTTTGCCTTCCACAATCAAGGCATCTGCACAGGATCCAGGGGATAGGGCAGTATATACCATTGTAGGGACTTAGAGTCAGATGTTTGTGGTAAAAGGAAGGCAGGCAGGACTCCTGGGGCCTCAGAGGAAGAAGGGCGAAGAGGCACTGGGGTGGCCACCATGGCTCCCTTCCGCTGCCCGGAAAGGCCTGATTCCCAGTGGCAGTGCTTGAACTTTATCATCTGTGCTTGGGAATTCCCAGTTCAGGGACCCAGAGGGTCCCAGGCTCAGAGTCTGGAGCTAGACCAAAGCATTCTGGGAAATGTAGTCCTTGGGGAGTTCCAGGGGTCAGTAGAATGGGGAGTTGGGGGTGTTTAGGTAGGGAAGAATGAGGGCCAAGGATGCCACCCTGACACTCACACCAGAGTGGAAGTTTAAAATGTCAGGGAACTGGATTCACTTAAAAATCCACTGCCTAACTCCACATGGTTTTTCTGAACAAGAAGTCCTGGTCCCTTTCATTCTGGTGGGAGAGACCTCCTCCGAGAGGATGGTCCCAACCAAATCTCACAAATAGAAAGATGCATTCATTCCCACATCCCTTCTCTCCTCTGGCTAGGACCTCCAGACACAGACAGAGAGAATGGGTATGGGTGTGTGTGTGTGTGGTGGGGGTGAGAGGTTGGGGTGCGACCTGCTGCCTCCCCCTCTAAGAGCCCGTAAGCATCCTGAAGCCCGCGTTATTTATGTTCACAGCCTGCTCTGATGACATATGTAAGTTGACAGCGAACATCCTATCAACTTGCTGGAGTGTATCTTGATTGTTAAAACACACTCTTAAAGGTGTACAATCATTTATCAAATTAAAATAGCCAGACTTTGCTCGGTCCTTCTCTATCATCCTGGAAGGACCCCAAGCAGCCTCCTGCCTCCTCTGGCCTCCTGTATTAGCACTGAGCTCTGCTCCCCAGAGACCCTTCTCTGATGCCTGGGACCCTGGCCTCAGCACCCCCCACCCCCACCACACCCCCGCCCCAGGCCAGGGCAAGCCCACTAATCGCCAAGAAGTGACAAACGCCAGAAGCCCCACCAATTAAATTTAAACTCATGCAAAGCTCAGAGGCTAGTAAATTATTATTTTTATTAGCTTGAACCAAGTTCCCGTAAGAGAGAAAGTCAACTTGCTCCCATGAATGGTTCTTGTATAATTTATTTAACTCTGTGCTCTTTGCCAAAGCCTGGAATATTTTTAGCTCATTCTGTTGTTGGATTTGGCTTTTTTATGTGTGTTTCTGAGGGGTATTTTTAGCCACATCCATGTTATCCTAACTGCCTCCTATGCGTTTTTTTGTCCTGTCTGTGCGGGTTGTTGAACCCTGTCTCACAGGGAACCGAGGGAGATTTCTAAGAATAACTGAGTAGTGTTTGGGGTGCGGTATTTTCCGGGGAGATGTGCCATTTGCACTGTGTCACCCTTGCCCTGGCCACCAATTCGCCTTACTGCTCACGTGCCTAGGATATTCCGCCCGGAGGACTCGACGTTTCCCTATAGGAATAATCAGACATGGTGGCAGCCTAGGCCCCACTGAGAAAAAACCCACATTCCAAAAACAGCTTTGGCGGAGCGGGCGCGGCTGCCGCAGCCGCCAGATTCCCGGATCCCCGTGGCTCCGTTGGGTACGGCGGCAGCTTTGATGTCTAGCTCTGTCACTGACGGAGCTGGATAGGTAGAAACTCGGAAAGTAACTCTTTTCACACCTACTTAATGTTGGTAACTGCTGCAGAGACACTCTATCGTGCAGTGGAGTTAATGAGGTATTTACGAAAATGTATTTTTTTTTCTTTACAAAAAAAAAAAATCCCACAAGATGAGCAGGGCACCTTTGATGGGGTCTTTTTTTTTTCACACAGGAAATTGTCTTTTATTTTATTTTTTTAAATCTATGAGGCTAGGCGGAGTTTGGGTGGTTGGTTATTTTATTTTACTTTAGAGACTGGTCATCCAAAGCGCCTTTAACAGGAAATAGGTTGGCAGTCTCTCTCCAGAAAGGGCCTGCCTGAATCCCCCCAAAGCTGTAGCCAAGACACAAGGCAACCCAGGCCAAGCTAAATCGCATCCCAAAGCCAAAGGGGGTGGAGAAAGAGTCCAAAAAGAGGATTCACACCGAGAAGTGAACCAGCCCCTTGGTGGAGCCCCAGCCCTAGGGGGGAGCTCTAGGATAGGACAGGAGCTGACCCAGCCGGAAGGGGGGAGGGGCGTGCGAGCACACGGCTCCCGAGCTTCTCCCCGAGCCAGCTGCCTCCAGATTAAACCCGTTCCCGGGGAAAGGAGAGATCCCCCAAGTAACTCCAGGCAGTGGCACGGGGGAGAAAACCTAGATTAGTTCATGTTGATTTTTCCTTTTTTGTGTGTGTGTTCCCCCATCCCTAGATTTCACAGTTTTGCCTCCGGACCATCTGTATTAAAGACAAAAAAAAAATCTAACACTGAACTAAAAATAATAGTTCCAAACATTTTAATTGCACCTCTCAGTGACAAGGTTAAGGGAGCAGCTCTTTTCCATAAACCTACAGTTCGGATATAAAGCTACCGGCACTTTCAGTTGGGGGGGGGGGAGACAATGGAAGACGCCAGGGAGCCCATCATCATCACCCCGCCCCCGCCCCTTAGAGTCTCGCAAGCTGATACCCTCAATGTACCAGGTGGGAAAGAAGCAGGAAGTGGGGAGGACCCTTAGCCCAGGCTGTCCAGGCAGGTGGGGAGAGCACACCACGAGGAAGCCGGTCCTGGGGAACGGAACGGGCCGGCAGCCTGGATGTCTGCATCCTATGCAGGCCCAGGGAAGATTCTTCCCCAGCAATTTTGCTCTCAGCTCAGCCGTTGGGGCAGGCAGGACTACTGCAGCCTTGGCCTGTGGACCAAAGCTATCTATCCACAGAGAGAGGGAGACTAGGAGAAGGTGGCCATTGGGAAATCCTCACACAAAATCCACATGCAAGATCTAGAGACAATTCCTTAACTTCATCCCCTCTTTTTTCTCTTTCTAAACGAGGACCTGCACAGACACAGACTGAAGTTCGGGGGATCTTGAGTATAACTTCTGTTTTAAAAATACATGTAGCAAGATTCTAAAAATGAACCCGAAATCCTGGCTATCCTGGTTCTTGACAATTGCAAAAGGCTTCCAGCCTCACACAGTCCCCGGCCGGGCTTCGCACAGTCACCCAGTCCAGCATCTCCAAACACAATAGGTTCCTCTGGTGCCCAAGGGGATGGAAACTGGGCCTTGGGAAGCAGAAGACACATGGCCCTCCAGCACTGAAAGAGGGAGCCCTCTAGGGCCCCCAGTGTATAAGGAAGCAGGAAGGGTGTGGGGTCACAGACTAGGACCTGGTACAGTTTCTCACAGTTCTCTGCGGCCTGTAGTCCAAGAACCACGTGGTCCAAGTTAGCATGAGCAAGACAAAGGTCCAGGCCACTTCGCCACATTCCCACCTGACTGGGTATTACCTAGATCTGGGAAAAAGCAGGAAATAGCTGCTGACCAAGAGCTAGCTAAGGGCCAGTGAGTGGGGGCAGGAGGCGGCAGTGACCTGAACTGGATGGGGAGCTGGGCTTGGCCTAGCTGCCCCCCCACCACAGGGGGCACAGCCCTAGCCAGCCAGGGTACTACTGTGGAAACTTGCTCTCTGCAGCACTGTGACCTACCAGGCTGGAGGGCGCTCCACACTGGAGGAAGAGGGCAGAGGCGCCTCTCTGTTCCTCAACCCTGCAGACTCGGCCTCCCCAGCCTGCCACTAGAGGCTGAGGCTGGAGGGGAGGCTGGGCAATGACCCGGCTGCTGCCACCATCAAAGCCCTCCCTCCACTCCCCAGTGGGTCAGAGATGAGAGGGTAGCATCTCAGTGCAGCGGTAAGAATAGACAATAACCACGAGGGATATTGGGAAAAGATATTTTAAATTCATCAATTGCTCAGTCAAGTACTTTTCTTTCTCTTTCCATTTATAAATCTAGAAGGGGTAAAAAAAAAATGGAAAGAAAAGAAAAGAAAAGTGATCCACAGAGAGGCAGAGCCTAGCTGAGGCTCCCGCCGGAAACGCAAGCTGACAGTGTGGGGCTGACCCCGCAGGAGGCTGGCCACTCTAGCCCAGGGCTGCTCTCTCAGACTAACCTCGTGCTGCAAAAACTGGAGGCCCTTTATTAATTAAGCAATTTCAAGCATTTTAAAAGAAAATGTATTTTTTGTCTTTTTGACTGCCTTCCCTTCCAACATTTTTCCTTCTCTAGCCCTGTCGTTGCCATTCGTTTTAATCCACAAACTAATTGTAATCCCATTAAAGCAGATATAATTTTATTACTATTCACGGTTCATCAAGCTAATAATAATAACTGTTACTGCCAAACTGAAAAATAAAAGCGGCAAATAATATTTCTGAATATTTAGAATAAACTGTAAACACAAGCAAGCAGACCTGCGAGGAGGTCCCAGCAGGTCCACGCGCAGTCCCTCAGGCTCCCCCAGCTCCGCCCACGCAGGTCAGTGACTTCTCCGCCAGCTGCACCTTCGCTCCAGAGACTGGGTCAGCGCTACCAAGGACAGACCCCTCAGGGAAGGAGACACGAGTGGGCCGCAACAAGGGGGCGTGCCGGGAATGATCAGAAGAACGCAGGGTCTCTGGTCTTGAAGCTAAAGTGCCCGGACTCGCCTGCACCGAAATCCCGAGCGGGGCGCCGCTCTGAGTTCCCGCGGTGCGGGATGCTCAGTACGCACTCGGGCCACGCTTAGTCCGGCGTTAGCAGGATACCAAAGGCACTTGTTAAAGCGCATGCATCCCCTGCAAACCCATTCTCGCCCTGACACTTCAAGGCTTTATATAGAAACAGGATTTTCTCGTCTTACACTAGCAGTTCCCATTAGCGCTCCCCGGGCGCACACTGCTTTCTAATCCGCGGGCCGGACGCGCCCTGGCCCCCTCCCCCAGCCACACAGTCCTTCTGTCCCTGCAGAAAGCGCCACCGTGTCTCAGACGCTGAACGTCTTAAACGAGGTGAATGCAAAATGCAGAAAAGAGGTTTCCGCAGAATTTACTTCTGCAGAAAGGGGTGGGGGAGGGTGGCTAGGAGTTAAAGGCTTGGTTTGATGCCTGCTCTCGGGCTTCCCTGCGTGACCCGGGGTAGTCCGGGAAAGGCGGCTGGAAACGGCGCGAGCAAGTCCGTGAGCGCGGCCCGTTCGGCGCTGCGCAGGGAAATGAAACCAAAGCTCCGAGAACTGCTCCGAGGAGCGGAGGGGCCGGCGCTCTTTGCACTGGGCACTGTTGCGGGCTGCCGCAGGGCCTCCCGCACCGCACCCGCCGGACACTAACCTGTGTGCGAAGCCATCGGCAGCGGCGACGGGAAGTACTTTCCGGGCTGGAAATGAGCGGCCGGCTGCGCGGTGGGGCCGGCGGGGGCGAGGCGCGCGGCGGCGGCGGCGCTGCGGTGGCCCAGGCTCCCGCGCTCCGATAGCAAATGCGGCGGCGGCGGCGGCGCGAAGTCTCGGCCATCCATGCCGGGCCCCGGCCCCGGCCCGCCGCCGCCGCCTCCAGCAAGCAGCGTGGCCGGGGCCTGGGAACGGCTCGGAGTGCAGGCGGCGCGCGGGCGGCGCGCAGGAGGCGGCGTCCGGGGTCACCGGAGGCACAGATAGCCGAGTCGGTCAGCACACCGGCGGACTGGGCTTCTCCGCGGGCGGCCGCGCTCCGAGCCGGCGACCGCCGTGCAGGTCCATGGTCTGCAGAGGCAAACAGAAGAGACTCGGTGACTAGGGGGTTCTTCTCGCCCGGGGTACCCGCCCCTCGCGCTACCGGCCCCCTCCTCGCGCGCCAACCCGAGTGGCATCCAGACCGGACAGCGAGGCTGGAAGCGCTCGGAGGACTCCCAACTGCACACGCTAACGCGCCGGGTCATTGGAGCCGCCCTGCACGCGGGTCCGCGAGCACACACGCACCGTCCGAGCCACGCTTGGCTTGCAAGAGCCAGAGGCAACCCAACAGCGCTGCGCGCAGCTTCCCTTTCTGGTCCCTGAGAGTCCCTGCGGCGGAGGCGCCGTTGCGAAGAGGCTGCTGGCTCCGCTGGGTGATAAAAACCCAAATCTGCGAAGCCATCACGCACACTCGCACGCGCGCGCACACACACACACACACACATTCACACACACGCACACCCTCTCCCCTCCCCCGCTGCCCAAAGGTGTCTCGGAGGAAAAAGCCCGGGGTCCACGCTTCGCCCCCCCCACCCCCGCCCGTCTTTCTGAGGTCCAGCTTTTACTACATTCCGCTTAACCGAATAACCATGCTAATTAAGCGAGAAATTTTATTGATTGTAACTCAAGAGTTCTTTTTTAAATAACCTTCCTTTTCTCCTCTCTCCCATCCCCCCCCATGCGTCTTTCAGTCCATTCTTTTGAATGTCGTCCCCCACTCAGCCCCAGTGGGACCGCCCCCACCCACCCCAGCATTGTGCCACAACCCCAGACTGGCGTCCCGGAGCTCCGGGCGCCCCTCGACCGCCACCGGCATCACCTGGGCTGCTACGCCGCAGTGCCTGGCCTGCTGTCCCCGAGCCCGGAGCTTCCCGGTGAGGCTGGAACAATCACCCCGCCCCCCAATCAAATTCGCCCAGGATCTTCCTCTGCGGATTGGGGGTTTGGGAGGGAGGGGGCTCAGAGAGTCAGAAATTGTTTTCTCTCTGCCTCCCAAATCGGCCACAATGTTTCTCCATTCAGCGCCTGCCCGGGACCACCTAACCGAGGCTGGTCTTCGCGTGGCACCTAGGTCGACCCTGCAGGGAAGGAGCACAGACCAAGTATCGCTCAGCCTTCTCCTGCGTCTGGGTCCCAGCAGACCCGAGTCCTCGGGTCTTCCATTCCCACCTCGGGCAGGGCCGGCTTAAAATGACCCTCCTTCTCCTTTTTCTTCTCCCCCTCCCATCGCGGAAGTCTGCTCCCGGGCGAAATCGGAGACAATTTCAACTCTTGAGAGGAGCAACCCAGCAAGCGAAATAAACTACACCACTATGCACGTGCGACCAAAGTCTCTCGGCCCTCCTCCATTTCGAATACTCTTCTCCTTATTTCCGAAATACGCATTGTTTTAATACTTCGTCTCAGTTCCAGTAGAACGGAGATATTCTTAACTGTGAACTTTGCAGACAATCAAAACCTTTTTTTAAAGCCATCCCACCGTGACAACAAAGCGATTAAGATGTTTTCTATTTCGTAAATACCATTTAAAATTGCTATATTTTATGCTCTGGGTTCTACACTGTCTTATTTGCACACTATTTTGTGTCTGATTTAATCTATAACCAAAAACATAATGTATTAAGTGAATACATATTTGCTCAGCTGATAAGCTTTTTTTAATATTTATTCGGAGAATTTTGCATTGTAAATAAACGGGACTACACAAAGACTTCTCTTTGTGTTCGAACTGCATACAAAGGAGTTTGGGGCTCTCTTCCCTCTAGGGAGCTTCATTCTCCCCGGGTCCAACAAATAACGCTTCTCCACCGCGCGGGCCTACTCGGCGATAGCCCAGACGCGGTAGGCTCAAGCAAGGCCGAGGCGTTGTTGGCGCCGGGGTCAGGGGATGGGCTGCCGGGGGATGGAGAGGGACTTGCGCGCCCCAACCCAGGCCGGCGCCTCTCGAACCCCGGAGGGCGCCGAGCAGGACAAAGGGAAAGGAGGAAGGGGAGGGAGGTCAGGAACCTGCCGCTTCAAAGGCGCCGAGGGCCGGAGTGGGGTCGGAGGCTGCGCGCGCGGTACAAGGCTTCGCGACGGCCTCCGGGGAGTCGTGTGCGCTGGGCTTTTGTTCTGGGCCCCCACCCCCAGTAAGACATTTCAAAGTAGGAGCGAGAGTGGGGGCTGCCCACGATTCTCGGGACGCGGGCTCTGAGCTCACGCCGTAGCTTTACTCTCCACCCCCTGCGGGCCGATCGCCGGCTCCTCCGAGCCTTTCTCACAAGCCTGCTAGACTCTCTACGCAAACAAGGGGTGGGTTATGTCTCCGGGACCCGCCGTTGCGCATCGGACCGGACTAGAAGGGACTTTTCTTTGTGTCCTGTCCTGCCCGAGAGCTGCCGCGCCGCCCTGGTCGGCTCGCGCCCTGGGCCTGGGCAAGCCGGCTCCATGCGGAGCGAGTAGGGGCAGAAGCTGAGGCCAGAGCCGGAGAGCCGCGGCCGGAAGCTGAGGTGCAGCGTTCGCCGAGTCCCGAGGCTCCGAGGCCTCCCCAAGCCCAACCCCGGGACGGGACACCGCAGTGGACCCCGGGCAGGGTTGGACCAGAGGAAACAGTGGCAGCGTACAGAGAGCCGCGCGCGGCCGGAGAGTCGCCCACAAGAACCCGAACCCCAGAAGTCCTCCCCCGGGTGGCTGGGCGTGACCCCCATAACTGCGGTCCCTCCCGAGGCTTGGCCAGCACTCGTACCCCCAGCTCCTCAAGGTTTGCTTTGTTTTCAAATTTCGCATCGACACGCCGGGTCTGAGACGCCTTTGTCCCCCGGTGGAGGCCAGGCTCTGGGGTCCGTGGGCTCCCTCCTGCCGAGTTTCCCGCGCGGGTGGGCGCAGTGGGGCCTGCAAGGCCAGGCCGCAGCCAGGAGCGCGCCGGGAGCGAAAGGCTCCAGCGTCGCTGCACAACCCGCTCCCTGCGAAACCCGCCCCCCCATCAGCCCAGCTAGGAACGGGGACTGGGTGGTGCAAGATCCCCGCTCTGGGGAATGGACCGGTCCCCGGACCACGCCACGCGGGTCCTGGCCTGAGCCCGCGTGCTGCCCGGAACGCACCGCATGAAGACGCCCCACTGTTCAGCCCCCCTCCTCCACCCCAACTCCTCCAGAGGGGAGGGGAAAAAAAAGGAAATGTCCTGAAAAGAATTAAATCTGTGGGGAGCGGAACCTGAAAACCTGCCAGCACCCCTCTAATCTCCTGTCCCCTCACTGAGGCCCGGAAAGCAGCGGCCGTGGCCACGGAGAGCCGACCGTTCCCTGCGCCATGGAACGGACCGGGCGGAGCCCATTCAAGATTGCTGGGGGAGGGGAGTAAGATGGGGGAGCAAATCATTGGGGTTCGCTCCTGGTTCCTCCAGAGCTGGGCTCTCGCTGACTGCCCATTCGGGGCTACCCGCGAGGCTCTTGCTGAACGAAGCTTGGCGGTCTCTGTCCTGTCTCGATAATTTATTTTTAATGCAGGGTGTCGATCGAGACAACAAGCGCTCAGAGCAAAGCAAGGACGCATTACGGGGGGAATTTTAAACCGATCGATAAAATTTTTCAGAGGAAAAAAATATCGTACTCATATATATATAGTCCATCTTTTAAAAAAAAAGCCTTTCAACATCATAACGGATTTTAAAAGGGAAGTTCTATTATTTAACATCACAATCCTGAATTTCTTTTGCTTAGAAATGTAAACCCCCAAAAACCAAAATAAAATAATAAAATAATAAAAATACAAAAAAATTTAAAAATGAAAGCAATTTGAGTTACTTACTGGAGGCTGTTTCCTGGATACAATTGAATGCAATACAATTAAATCAGTAAATGTGACTTTGGTTTGTATTCCTATTGGTATTTTCAATGTGCTGACTGTTGCACTGTGAATGCACGGCTTCCACAACAACGACTCTAGCGAGCCCATCCAGAGCGGCTCTCAAACCTGCAGCCCGGCGCGGCGAGCCACGGGCCCTGCATACTAATAAGCTCGTGCCACTCAGCCCGGAGCAGCCCGAGCGCTGATTGGCCGCTCGGCCCTCCACGGCCCTGAGCTCGTGCCACTCATTCGGCGTAAACAGGCCTCCCAATAGGCTGGCGCTGGGCCAGGGAGCTGCCAATCAGGGAGCAGCAGGGCTACTACCAAGCCTGATGGCGCCTAATTCAAGCCCAGCGACTGCGCAGCTCCTCTGCGCAGATCATTGCTGCTGAATGGGAATGTGGTGGCGCAGGGCGGGAGAGGAGCACCGGGTAGTGAGAACGGGTGTCCGTGTCCAGGGGAGACTTGGGGTTTTGTTTTTCCATAATTTGTCAGGTGTAACGTCTGAGGGATTTTTGTTTTTATGCACAGAGTAAAAAAGAAGAAATAGCCTCACGCTGTAAACCAGATGCCTTGTCCATTCCAAGGGTCTGTCTGGCAGGTGGCGGGACCTGCTGCAAGGAGGCCCAACTTCCAAGCGCAGATTCCGAATTGCCCTGCTGTACCTCCACCCCCAGGCGCCCCCCACCCAAACTAGGAATACCCTTGGGCCTGAGGCATGCCCACGAGACTCCATAAATGCCCTCCCCTACCCCGACCGAGAGGCAGATGTACCTTTCTTCGCCAGTCATCTATCTATTCGCGGGCCACACGTTGCAACGCAGCAACAATCGAAAAGAAAATCGAGGCTCTGTTGCCAAGATAAGGATTTGCTTTTTCTATCTGCCCCTAGATTTTAAAAATATCTTCACTTGATAATTTTAGGGATGGTTGTCATGGTGTGAAAACCATGCTTAGCATTTCTCAGTGCCTGTCCCTGCATATTCGCAAAATTCTCTCTACAATGGAAAACAGCCCCTAAACAATTCTCTTTATCATAATCAGAATCAAAATGCTTTTAAAATATTCTGCAAGCAAATATTTCGGTTAGAATTTGGTTGCCTACCCAAATGTTATTTATTCTCAAGAAGTAGATGTGATGTCTTAGTGGCGATGAATACATAATTTCTGCTTCTCTTTTTCTGTGTGTGTCGGGAGGGATATTTAAGTAGATGCCAAACGACACAACTATATTCCTTTGGATTTTTCCACTCTCTTTCCTGCGTGGACACAAAGGAGTTAAACCTGCGATCTGTGGTCTCCTCTCTTTCCCCGCCTCCCTCACTTCTGCGAAGCGGTCATGATTGGCTGGCACTCTGCCAGCGGGCTGTCCATCACTAAGTGTAAACAAGGCGCTGATTGGCTGTTATCCAGTCCGCACCGGGCCTCCTGAAAAAAGCAATTACTGGCTCCGCGGTTTCAAGGCTGCCCAAGGCCGCTTGATGAAAGGAGATAAACCGGGGACGGTTTCCAGGATCCCCGCGGGCCGACCCAGGCAGCTCCCGAGCCGAGGTGCGGCGGAGAGCCCGGGGATCAAAGGCATCTGAAGAGAAAGGGGAAGCGGGCGCACTGCCGGGCCGGCCTGGCCCCCTGCGGGCCGCGCTGACCTGGGAGGATGGGGGCGGCGGGCGGGGACTCCGGGATTTCCCCCTCGCTAGGGACCGGGCTTCGGCCGGCGCCCGCTCTAGGTAAGCCTGGGTCTCCGCAGGCCACCGGACGGGGCACACGAGCCTGACTGCGGGCTGGAGACGCGAGGCCAGCCCGCGATTGCGCCCTCGCCAGTGCGGTGGTCGCTGCGCGCCGAGCTGCACGAGCTGCGGGGAGGCGCATCTCCTGGAGATCCAGTGCGCGGCTGACTCAGGCCATCCTGTGCGGGATGGGCGCGGATTCCGGCTCGCGGTGGCTCGGTGGTGACCCGACGGCGAACGCCGGCCGGGCTTGGCCTGAGGTGAGCTCCGCTGTTCTGGTCCCTCCGGTGGCGGGCAGCCGTTTCCCGCTTCGCACGCACGGAGAGGAGCTTCCCGGCTCGGGAGAAACCGCTGCTGGCAACGGGAGATCCCCGGACGCGGGCGCCTGAGTTCTCGGTTGACGTAAGCATCCCTTGCAAGCCGCAGTTTTTCTGAGTGCTTGCAATTCGAGTTCCTCGTTTTCTTTCACTGATTTTGTTTACGGATTCAGGAATCTTTATATCTATCTGCTCATTTAAAGTATTCTTCCCCCACCCCATCCGTCCCATCAAAAGGAAAAGAAAGAAAAAGAAAAGTAAGAGAGAAAAATAATTGGATCCTACAAGGACACAGCGTGGCGACCCTCCGAGCTGCTGCAACCTCGAGGGGACCAGGAAGGCCGGCGTGGGGGAGGGGCGCGCCTAGACAGCTCGGCACCCACCCACCCTTCCATTTTGCGTAACCCGGGTCCTCTAGGCTGGGCCGGAAAGATCTCAGAGCTTGGGATCTAGCCTCCCTGGGCGGGTGGAGACAGTCAGAAGGGCACACCGGTAATCCATCCGCACTCAGGCCTGCTGCTAGACATGAGAACGCGAGGTTTCTTTTCTCCCCAAGCCGGTTTAGAATCTTGTGGATCGGCACCGCCGGATCCCTAAAAATTGGACGTGAGGATGTGTCTCCAACCCCCGCCATGTGCTATGTCCACCCACCCCCATACCCCGCCCCGTTCTGTGTCATCTCACGTCCCCGAGAAGTTCCCGGGGTGTGAAAGGCCTCGGCTCCTTGCTGTCTCGCTCCCACCTCTGCGTCCTCTCTAACCTCAGCATTCACTTAAGTCTAGTGGCCTTTTTCCTCCTTCGCTCAATACTGTTTCAAAATAGTTGTTACAGCAAATAGCTGCCGACGCGCTTCTGGATGCCGCCAGAGGCTGGCAGCTGCCCAGCGCGGGCGCACAGCCCCCGGCAGTTCCACAACCAAAATAAGCTCCCGTGTTCCTCTCCCAGGGCTCGGCCTCCCGGGCGGGCCCGGGCATGTCTGGCGGGGCTCGCTATCGCTCGGAGCAAACCATCTTGGTTTCCTCCTTGACTTCCTGCTATCCAAAACTAACAAATGTTTTTCATTTTAGAAGAACATGGCGTGAGGATCGGGGTCCTTTCTAGAGCAGTGCGTCTCACCCTTCCGAGTGCTACGACCCTTTAATACAGTTCCTCATGTTGTAGTGACCCTCGACCATAAAACTATTTTCTTTGCTACTTCATAATTGCAATATTGCTACTGTTATGAATTGTAATGTAAATATTTTTGGAGATACAGGTTTGCCAAAGGGGTCATGACCCTTAGGTGGGGAACTGCTGGATCCAGAGGGGAAGGAGGGTGGGGGGGTTAGAAAGAGGAGAGGAGGCAGGACTATAAGCCTTAGGTCAGCCTTTGCACCGGCGTCTCTGCTGTCACCTGAAGTGTTTTTTTAAAGAAATTGTACGTTATTAATGCTGCAACCACAGACACCCAATCGCTAGCCCAGGGCACAATGGCATCTGGATGCATCAGCCACCTCCACAGCCTGCCGGATCCCCTTCATAGCTTCCTCTAGGCTGGGACCGCATTACAGAGGCAGCCGGGCTGCTCGTACATCAGACTTCATCGGACAGTAGCGTGTGTGCCCGTGGACACTTGTGCAGTTTTGAACATGTGCTCTGTCTACATGCGAATCCTGTGGGCTCACACATCGTCCGTGTGTGTGTGTGTGTGTGTGTGCACACGCGCGTGCGTGCGTGCGGATGTGAGCCTCACATCACGCCCATCACCTGAGTTAGATCCTGGGATCTCCTGGTAACTCCCGTGGTTGGAGGAGGGAACTGACGTTTGCAACAGGCAGGCCAGGCAGCGCAGCCAGCGTGCAGGCACACATAAAAATAAATAAATGTAATTTAAAAAGACAGTTTGAATCTCACAACACACTGACACACATCACACATGTACAAGCATTCTCAATTACAACTGACTAACCGGTAGCAGAGCAGCCCATTACCCACAAACCCTGGTACCTCCTCCAACATCCCCCCACTGCCCTTACAAGGCAGGAGACTGGAAGCAGGCCTAGGCCTCCCAGCTCCCAAATGACAGAGAGCCTACTGTGTGAACTCATTGAATAAATAATCACTTTTTAATACAAGGGGGTGGGGGTGTATCTCGAGTTACATAAAATTGTAACTGCCTGCTTGGGCCCGAGAACAGCGCACTGCTCTGTGGGGTAATTGTGTGTTGGGTGTCTCTCCATTGTTCCCGGGGCCATTAGTCAGAGGGCAAATTAGAAACAATTTCTTGACGACAAAAAAATTGACTCTTAATTCTTCCCACCAGAAGTGAAAGGGCCAAGTCCAGAGGCCAGGCCCAAGGCTGGAGCCTGAGAGCTGCCGTTTTGGGTCTGGAGGGGCAAGGGACCCTGAGGGAGAGGGTTTGTACGTGGGCAGTACAGTAGCATGCAGGTTGGAGCCTAGCTGGGGAAGGCTGGGACAGGGGAGCCTGGGTAGGGGCTGATATTCCTCTCAGAGAGATGGCAGCCACATTGCAACCTCGGTCTATCTAGAATCAGGATTTGAAGGGACAGTTGGGGCATTAAGATTATACATTTTGTGTATGTATGTGTATACACACACACACACATCTCAAAGGGGTACAATTCAAGAGCCACTCCATGGTACTCGTTAGAAGAGGAGGTTTCAGATCCCTGTTCCTTCCTTCCCTGAGGCTTCAACCATGCCAGGGTCTTCCTAGCAGCACTATGGGGGGCGGCAGGGGGGGAGAATACTGTGGAGAAGGGTCTGAGTGTGACCGAGTCTTCAGTTCTTTCCCAGTTCCCGTGTTCCCCAGAGGTACCGACCTGGTGCTCTCTCTGTGCCTGGGAGTGAGAGGAGAGAGTGGGGGTGCCCATCGCAAGGTAAATGGGCTTCTCCCCCCCCCCAAAAAAGGGAACTTTCAAACAGAGCCCATCTATTTAGCTGGGCACAGAGGTGAGTGGGCGGGAGGTGTTACCCTGATCTTTGGGCTCCTGCCCCCTCCCAGCTGGAGTCTGGGCTGAGGCCCAGGTAAGGGGCCAAACACAGGAGCAGAAAAGGAAGGACTGCAGGATCCTGGTTTGCTAAGAGTCCTCTCTTCTTCACACACCTCTGGAGGCCTGGCTGTGCCCCTAGCCAACATCCTCCCCAAGGCATTCCCTGACGCGGCTCCAAACCGAGCCTGGAGCTTTGCTAAATTGAAGCTGGCTGAAGCCGGAGGGACCCCTGTGGGAGGCACAGGTTTTCCCTTCAAAGCCGTATAGACAGATCTTCAGACCTGTTTCTAAGTTTTAAAAAGCAAGGAGAGAAGCCCCAGAGCACTTTGAAGTCGGATAAACAGCTTCCCCAGCCGCCACGCCGGCCGGCTTCCTCCCAGGGAGGTTTAAATTCTGTTGTTGCTGATTTCCTCCAACCAGGTCAGGAGGCTGCCCAGCCCCCTCCCTGCGCAGGAAAGGTGCTTGTTAAACACAGTCGTAATTTGTGGCTAAATATAACCCAGTGTGTTCACACGGAAAGCATAATTCTGAGGGCTTGTTGCATGAGGTTATCAGTGAGGAGACCCATCTGGGGTAAATTAGAGTGATTTTCATAAAGGGCAGAAGCATCTATTGCCAGGCTTCTCCAGGCCCTTTTACTTGTGACAGTGCGATATTAGTACTAAAGGGAATCAGGAAAGGTGGAGGACACCGCCCCATCCCCTAGAACTGAGAAAGCAGCTTCCTGGGCCTGAACTCCATCCAGCCTCCCAGGTCTCTTCTTCTAAGGCGAGATGTGGCTTCTGTTAAGCCTGGGAAGGTTCTGGGGGGACAGGGTTGTCTTTGGAGGCATGGGAGGATAGCTTTGGGGGTCTGCCTAAATAAGGAGTGGTTCATTTTCCTGTTAGGCTGACCCAGATAGCCCTCAGTCTTGGCAGGCCAGAAGTACCTCTACTGGACCATCAGAGAGACTCAAGGCTAGGTCAGGTTGGCTGAGTAGCTGAAGAAGCCACGCTGCTTAGGAACAAGTACCCGATCAGTCTGAGTGTGTGTGTCCTTCCAGGTGTATCCCCAAAGCAGAGATGGCGGTGGGATTACAGATCTCAATGTGCAAATGTGTTCACACAGGTTAAAGGGCAGGGTATGTTTGGACTGAGTCTCTGGAACCAGATTTCTGATGCACGGTCTCATAGTGGCAGGTAAACCCGAGGATGCCCCAGCCTCATCTAGTCCCTAGGAAAGAGATGCAGGCGGATGTCAGGGATTCCTATGACCTAGCTTTGCTGACCTCTAGGTCCAGGGCTGGCAGGATCTACAAGCCACTGTTTCTTCCAAGCCCCCATACTGGGAAAAGCCAGCTTTGACCTGACTTCCCCACCACCAATTCTGCCCTGCAGAGGGTTCCTAGTTAGGAAAACCCACAACCACAGGACAGACCTGCCTAGTTCCAGAGCTCTGCCTTCTTCCACACCCAGCAGAAGATCCCCTTCCTGGAAAGAAACCAGTAAGGGGAGACAAACACTTTGCACCTTCTCCCTAATTTCTGGGGAGAATTGAGCCCTTGGTCTGGTTACCTGTAATGTTTATAAACCAAGTGTCTCTTGAAGTTCCCACTGAGTGGCAGGGCTTGCGGCAGAGCCCTGTCTCCTCAAGCCTGGAGGCGGCTGGGCCTCTTGGGTGCTGGAGTGTGGCATGTCCATGTCCGCTGCCTCTTCTGTTAGGGGGCATTGGATCCATTCAATTAAAAATCAGTCGATAGATCCTTTTTTTCCCCTGACCTCTACGAATGAAGACATATTCCACCCTAGTTCTCAGGCATTGATACCAGCTGAGGTCTAACTCCCCAACCAAGGAAGGTTTCCACAAGTGGTTCCAAAAGGAAACTTCCAGGGGATGATCTCACCAGAAACCAGAATGGCCAGAGACACCTGACCTGCGGCCAGGCCAGCACTGAACCCCGGTTCCCCCACTCACTTTCTGGCATCGTCCACTTGGTCAGGCACTGAAATGCGGTTGCAGAGCTCTGTACATACCCTGCATAGCCCTGAGTCAGACCCGGCGTGGACCCCATCCAACATAAGGCCCCTGGCTGCTTCCCGTCCTGCTAGAAGTGCAGACACAATTGGGAGGACGGGGTAGTTGTCTTCCCACCAGGTTTTTAAGTAGCAGGATTTTAAGATGCAAACAAGAAAAGCCTCCCGAGGTGGGCGGTTAAGAAAAAAGAAAGAAATCAAAGCCTCTACAACGGAGCCAGAAACAAAAGCTCTTTGGAAGTGTCAGGGCCCGGAGTGCATCGCGGATCTTGTGGAGCTAGACGCCCGGGACCCGCATCCGGAGAAGGAGCAGACGGGCGCGGGTATCCCCCCTCGCTCAGCGACATCCCTGTCCCGGAGAGGAGGAGAGCGGCCGGAGGCACCATAACCACAAATTTATGGCCTGGGTGACGTGCTTCTCTCTCCCACAATGAGGCCTGGTGACATTAAACAGAAAATTGATGAGAGGAGAGCGAAATCTAATCTCTTTCTCTTCGCGCTTTTGTGGAGGGGGGTTGGGGCGGGAGGAAGACCGTGGTTGCCTGGGGTTTAGAGCCCTGGGCCAGAGGCTTCTTTCCACCTGGTTTCTCAATACGGATAGGCTAGAGGACCGCGACACTCTGCGGCCTGCCCTCTCGCAGCCGCATTTTCTGGTGGGATTTCAGAGCCTGGCGCCCGAGTGGAGCGCCAGAATGGAGGCTCCGGAACCACTTAACATCTCCGGTGCTCTCCGAAGCCCCGGCACCCAGAAACACCCCATCTAGAGGAGAGCACCGGGTCCCCACCATGGCCACGAGCGCCCACACCCTTCCATTGACTGCTGCATAGCTCCCAAGGCGCAAGGATCGCCTCCTGGCACAAAACTCTCCTTAAAGGAGCCGCCTTTCTACTAGCCTTTGTCAGTGTCTAGAAGGAGGTCATTCCAAGAGGATGCCAGGACAATTCCCTAGGGTCCAGGAGGGGAAACCTAGGCCCAGCTGTCCTGGGTCACACATTACTTAGACGCTTCAGGCTAGGTGTTAGCAGCCGGGTTGTGTTGGCACAGCTGGCCAAGGTCTGAGCTTTCAGTGAGAACGCCCCTGGCCTCCAGGGAATGAGGCTTGAGCCAACTCATGCCTTGCTCACCTCACTGACCTATGAGAACATCAGTGTCAGGTTCGGACTTAGTAAACAACCCCTAGACTTGTCAGGACCCACCCACCAAAGAAGTTGGTCTCACCCAGGACTGGATATATGGACCCTGAGTTCTTCCACAAAACGAACAAGGTCTTTGGGTCCTGAAACTCATGGAGTTCCACCTTTTGCCTTGAGAGCCAGGACCGGAAATGTGGGGGCCATGAGACCAGCATTAGGTGTTTTGGACTGGCACACTCAAGGAAGAATGTGCCAGATGTCCATTCCCCTGGATTAGCTACTCTGAAGGCTGCGCTCAGGCACCATGTCTGGGACTCAGGCCCTGGGATAAAACCTAGCAGGGCAGGTCTCTCTGTCTGAATCTGGAGGCTCAGCTAATGTACAGTGGGAATCTGGAAGCCAGATTCCAAAGGGTCAGGTTGGCCTGAAACCAACAAGGTTATGTTTAACAGGCTGGAAGGGAACCTCGACTCTTAGGTTCAAAAATCGGTTGTAAAAATGCTGGCGGCTTCCCGCTGTGGACAGGAGGAGCCTACCGCAGCTGCTGCACCGTTCATGCAAGACACACTTGCTCACACACACAGACATGCACACCTATTCGCAGACACACACACACACACACACACACACACACACACACACACACGCCTATTCCCAGCCAGCTCCCTTGTGAATTTCCCCGGAGCGCCTACAGCTGAGCCTGGCCCCAAGGGTGGGGGCTCCCAGGATGTCTGGCCCACTGGGGGAGGGGACACAGCTGGGGACAGTAGAGAATGGGGTCCTTGTGCCACTGTCATCAGGCCCAGGGCTTCGATGAACACGGCTTTGTCCGAACCCACACCCCGTGGTGACCACGGGACCAGAGGATCAGTGGGCCTCAGAACAAGAACTGCCGGCTTTTTGGCTTTTTGGCTTTGGTTTTCTCTCAAACAGATATTGGTTGTACGGTCTCCCCAGCCATGTGCCTGGGGCACGCAGGAGAGACGACAATCCCGCTTGGAGTCCGGTGTCTGAAACAATGCTGCTAAAGTCAGGTTTTCTGTTAAAGTGACTGCAGCCAGCCATGGAGGTAAAATGTGCCGAGTGAAGGATCCACCTAAGGCTTGCCTGAGCTGCTCGGCTTCCCTTCAGGTTTCTCTGCTGGCAACTCTGGGTAGAGTGTGGAGCAGGCATGCTTCCTGAGAATTCTCCATCATCTAGAGAAAGAGGCACCATGCCTGGTATTGAGCAGACAGGCCAAGCCTCAGTCTTGATAAAGGAACGACCGACCTACAGAGGGCCTTGTGGGTTGTGGATCAGTCCTAGAGACTTCCTGGAGGAAGGGGTGGGGGAGTCTTACAGAGGCCTGATGATAAATCGCAGTTGTGGACCTGGTTTAGGAAGTGGGGTTCTCCCTGCATTGTTTTTATTTTGTTTTGTTTATGGTTTTTCAAGACAGGGTTTCTCTGTGTAGCCCTGGCTGTCCTGGAACTCACTCTGTAGACCAGACTGGCCTCAAACTCAGAAATCCGCCTGCCTCTGCCTCCCAAGTGCTGGGATTAAAGGCATGCCCCACCACTGCCTGACTCTCCCTGCATTGTTAGTGAAGGATTAGAGTCGTGTTGACACCAGGACCCTGGGAACTCAGACTGTAATGAATGGTTCACTCCTGAATCAACAGTCCGAGGACCCTATATGGAAGGGTGGGTGAATTTATAATTTTTTTTTTATATTTCTCAAGTTTCTCTTGAAATGTATTTATTTTGTAATCAGAAGCAACCGGTCAATACTACCCCAGAAAATGTGCAAGTCTGGAAATCAATGACTTGCTAAGGATGAGTCCAGTACCTTAGTCCTACTGGGGAGCCCTATGTGGTCCCTGTTCGTCCAGCCTCGTTCTTGCCTCCAAGGCCTCTCAAGTGCCCAAATTTGCTCCCAGCACAGAGAAGACTTACAGGGGAGTTGCAAACCCCCTTTCCTACTCCTCCATGGTGTGACTAGCGACAGTTGTTTTCTAAACACATGTAGAGAGGCATCTCAGCAAAATTAAGTTTCCTGACCGTGAGAATCTCATGGCCTCTGGGGAGGACACACCGGTAACATACAAATATGCATGTTGAGACCAAAAAGGTGCGACGTACTCACTATATGGGGAACTTTCAACTCCTGGTCATTCAGGTTAGGGCTGTACCCACCAGCGGTTCAGAGGTGAGGCACACTGATTTCTTAAGTATGGGAACCTTGTAGGAAAGCAGCTGCCAGATGTTGCGGGCCTTGGCAAGGCCGGGGTCCCTTCCACAGGTCCCTACGCTCTTGCAGTTGTACACATGTTCTGCCCCTCCCACCCCATCTCATACCTGCCTCCTCAAGCCTGCCCTGTGACTGGGGATAGTTTGGCCCAAACCATTCCCGGGGGGGTAGGGAGGGGCTGTAGAATTTTTGACAGGAAGTCGGCAGGAGGTGAGATCCAGGGGTCACTGACCCAGATCCACAGGGTCCGAATGTGACTTTAAGTGTAATCAGAATAGGCCTCGGACTCTTCAAAGTCCCAGAAAGAATGGGAAGTCTGGAATCTAAGCAGACAGCAAGCTCCACCCCTCTTGGTTACAGCTTCTCTTCTCATGGAGAAGACCATTGGAAGCCCAGCACATGAGAGAGAGGGATCCAAGGCTCATTCCCACAACTTAGGACTCACAGGAGCCAAGGTCATACAGCCTCAGCCCTGTGAGCCCCGAGCAGTGAGATTCAGGCTGTCCCTGTGGATCCCCAGAAGGGCCTAGTGACCACTGGCTCAAGGATCTAACATGAATTCAGGGAGCCCTAAGTAGCCCAGAGGAGGAGGAGAAGGGCGCTGGGGAGTGTCTTGAGCAGAGCCCAACCCTATGTTCCTTTATGACACAAAGCAGACCCCAAAATGCAAGTGGGGAACAGTACAGCCACCTGCTGCTCGAGACCTCCCTCATTTGTGACAGGCTAAGTAGGGGACTGAGAAGGAGTCAAGCTCTAGGGGAACGTGACTGAGAGTTGGGTGGGGTGTCCCACAGAAGAGGGGGGAAGATAAGTCCCACCCCGATGATTCAGGCATTTCCCTCCTATCGGGTAATTCACATTATCAGTTAACCTCAGGTTCAAAGTTCAAAGATTGGAGTGGGAAACTGGAAACAGAAAATCGAGTTGTCTCTTAGAGTGAAGCAGGTAGCCTGTGCTCACACAGGTGGGGTGGCAGCAAGACCCATGTATGAGTGGAGAGCAGGTTAGCCCCACCTCGAGTACCACACACCTGTCACCTTGTCCCTCCTCAGACACCCCCCCCCCCGGAACTGACAGTCACAGACTTACGGGGCCATCTCAGCTCCAGAGGTAAGAGTTCTACAGCGGATGTTCCCTCTTCCCTCCCACGTGGCCCTCTCTCCCTCCCACAAGCTCCTCAGTGAACTGGCTGTCTGGATGAGGCCCTTTACTGTCTTCTGTCACATAGGATGGCTGTGCTGTGACTTAACGTGTACACAACGTAGAGAGAGACGCAAAGCCCAGGTCTGCAAGGAATTGTCTGGGGGAAAAGTCTCTCGCCTCATCCTGCCCAGGTCATCCACAGTGGTTAACTGAACATGATAGATGGGCGAGCCTTCACTAACGTCGGGAAGCCCTGCTGCCTGACCAGATGCTCTTTATTGCCACTTTTTCTGTTGGTAAGAACAACCATCCTGCCCAGCATAGTGACACACGCCTTTAATCCCAGCACTTGGGAGGCAGAGGCAAGCAGATCTCTGTTGCGTTCAAGGCCAGCCTGGTTCTATATAGCAAGTACCAGGACAGCCAGGGCTATACAGAGAGACCCTGCCTAAAATAAAATAAAATAAAGGAAGAAAGAGAGAGAGACTCCTGTTTCCTTCTGGGGTACAGCTCCCTCTATGGTCAGGCCCTTGTCTTCTGTCCTGCCTCCCAATTCCTGTTCAGACTTGTCCCTCTGACTGCCGGTGACTTGGCTACAGCTTCACCTCTTAGTTATAACCGTGTAGCCGCAGGCAGCACTAGAAACACTTCTAATGTCTGTGCTTTTTTTTAGCTGGGGTCAGGGATTCACATATCAGGGACTCCTGCCCCGCAACAAGACAAAGGTGGTGATTATTATTATCGGTGTTGAGACAGAGTCTCACCCTACAACTCAGAGCGGCCTTGAGTCTAAGCAATTCTGTCTCTCCTCAGTACCTAGGAAGCTGGCCCAGGGCTAGGTGTGTATATTGATGTAGTTGGTCAGGGTTGGCTGGCCTTCTCCGGTTGGAAGGGTTTCAGGTAGGTTGGGGAGCCCGGGGGGGGGTTGGGGCAAGAACTGATACACAAATTATAAGTGTGTGTGTGTGTGTGGGGTGTCCGTGTGCTGAAATCACTGGCATGTGCTTTGGAGGTCCCACTGTAGTGAATTAAATAGTGCCCCTCCCCCACTAAAAAAAAGGAGGAAAGAAAGAAAAATGTAAGTTAAAGTCCGCTGGAGCCTGTACCTGACTCTAACTGTAAAAGTCTCTTTCCACATATTGAGAGAAATGAGGATCCGGAGATGAAGTCATTGTGTATTTGGGAAGATGTAAAGGAGAAACAGGGAGATTAGAAAACCTTGAAGATCCTCTGTGGGGAGCTGGGAGAGAGATAGAGGCAGAGTACAGTGAAGCAGTTACAGGCTAAGGACTCTGGGCTGCCAGCCACTGGAAGCAGCAGGAAGGACTCTGCAGGCAGAAGGGTCGTCCTGAAGGAGGTAAGGCCGGATGTTGTTCTTGTAACTTACCCATGTCGGATTGTGGCCCCCACCCAGGACCGGGAGAGCATAAACCTTGGGTTGAGTTGCCTGGGTTGTAGCTCTTTGTTACGCACCAGGACACTGGCCCATGATGCAATTTGCCGTCCTTGCAGAAGAGGTGTGGATGTGTTTCCTTGAAGAGAACCAGAGGGACAGAACTGTAATCAGTATGTGGGGTTCCCGCTATGCAGGGCATGTCCACTATCTAGTTAGGGAGCCACAGAGGTCTCGAGACCTGCTCTGACAGGTAGGGAGGGTGGGATTTGGTCTGGGCAAGGCTGGAAAATGGGTAGGTCTCTAAATAGGAATGTGAGCAATTCAAACGGACGTAGAAAGAGTGGCAGAATCGGGATGCCAGGGGCAGCTGGGTACAGGGCGGGGGGGGGCTGCCTCCTTCCACACATTTCTACAGATCAGCCTTTGCCGCCTTAGGAGTACACTTCCTTTTCTGTGGAAATCTGTCTTGAAGACAACTGATGGCCCTGGGCTAAGGAGATGGCAACTGAGGGGCAACTTTAGAAGGCAGAGGGGACTGGCCGGATTTGACTTGGTCTGTGCCTGTGTGGGCCCTGCTCTTGAATGACCACTTCTCAGAGTGTCATAGCGGTAGACATATCATAATCCCAGCACCTAGGAGGCTGAGACAAGAAAGCCAGCTAGACTCATGGCCAGCCTGACCTCTGTAACAAGTTCCAGGCCAGCCTGGGCTGTGAGAGACTTTGCCTCCCACTAAACAAAGTCCCCACCTTTCCCTTGCCTGGCTGCCTCTCGGGTGAAAGGAGACTCCGGCTATACACTGGCTGTGGTGTTCCTTTTTCTGGATGCAGTCTGGAGACCTGGAGTGCTTCCAGAGGCTGGAGATCAGAGCAGCCTTCTAAGGTCCTCACTGGCTGGGAAGGCTTGAGCTACCTTCTTCACCAGGAGAAAGTTCTATTCAGCGATCTGATAGTGCCTACAGGGTGTAGAGAAACTGTGTCTTCTGTGAACATTTGGGGGATAATGGGGTCCAAGAGGAAGTCACTTGCTCCCAGTCACACAGCCTGTGAGGGACACCCAGGCTTTGGTTTTGTCTCTTTCGTCTAGATGTAGCTGTCCCTTGGGCTGGAGGCCTAGCCACTGGCGCATCGTCTGGCCTCAAGCCCCAGTCTTGAAAACTTGGATGACCCTGGGATATGGCTACTGCTGCATTCATTTAATTAATTGATTTTACTCATTTAAATTTGTATTGATTAATTTTGTTCTTTGACGGTTTGATACTCACATACACAGGCATGTGCATATACATGTGCACACACAGACATCCTGATCACTCTCTCCTTCTGTGTTATCTTTTATATCCCCGTCAATCCTTCCTCCCCCACCCCCACCAGTCTAGAGTCATGACTTTTGGTTTTGTTTTATATTTCATTAATTCCTTTTTCCTTTTTTATTGTTTTTTTGAGATAGAGTTTCATGATGTAGGCCGGGCTGTCCTTAAGCTCACAGAGATCCTCCTGCCTCTGCCTTTAGAGTGCTGAGGTTAAAGGCATGCGCCACCACACCAGCCCTATTTAATTTTTGAAGACAGTTTTCATGTACTCCAGACTGGACTTAAACTGGCTATATAATTGAGGATGGCCTTGAACTTCCAATCCTTCTGCTTTCCCCTCCCAAATGCCAAGATTCCAGGGCTGTGCCCCACTGTCTAGGTGGTGCTTGGGGCGGAACCCTGGATTCAAGTACATGCAGGCAACCACTCTGCCATTTCATCAGCTCCTATAAATAATTTAAATTAATCTTTTTACTTTTTATATTTTGGACCTCCCTGAATAGTTCAGGCTGACCTGAAACTTACTATCTAGCTCAGACTGGTCTAGAACTTGCTGCAATCCTCCTGCCTCAGTCTCCCACATGTTGAGATTGCAGATGTGAGCCACTGTGCCCAGCTACCAGCACTGTATGCTGTGGTCAGTGCATTGCTGTCTTTGTGGCCAGTATCTAGCAGAAACTCAGGTCCCTGCCACACCTTTTCCAGGCTCTGGAGGAAGCTTTAGGGCTTCTCAGGCTCTGAAAGAGGAAGGAAGAATGCTGTGAACAGAGAAACAGGACCCAGAGGCCTGACAAGGCAAGCATGTGATGAGATAGCCCTGCTCTGCGGAGAGACTGAAGGGAGGAAGAAAAACCCCAGGGGATGAGGCGGGGTGGGAGTGGCCAGCTTCAAGCCAGGGTAAGCAAAGATCCTACAGCCTCCAGAAACCTGGAGACCGACCTGGAAAGAATGCCCCTGGGTCTTTCGGAAGGACCTCCCCACAAATGGACTTCGGACTTCAGCGTCCAGAACACGGAGGCACTGAATGTGTCCTGTGGGGCTGGAGCTGGTATGTACACTCTTATTTGGTCATAAGCTCTTGTTTGACTTATGGATTATCTCGGGGTTCTCTGGACAGACACGGCTAACACGAGCTATGCTGACACCTATGTTGATTTCCACACAAAGAAGTGTGTTAACAGGACTTGTCTTGTGCGATTACGGAGTTGATAAGTTCCTCAGCACAGGGCAGCAGATGGTGCCGCACACTCTGGCTCAGGCAGACTGGAAGAAAGTCCCTCTTACTCTAGGAAGGATCAGCATTTTTGTTCCATGTGGTCCTTTCTTCAACTGATGGGATGAGGCCCACCCCCATCAGGAAGGACGGGCTTCTGCGCTCAGTCTACATGCACCCTGTCAAAGGAGAGCCTCATCTAGACGGACCCTCAAAGACACACCCAGAGTCTATGTCTGGACATCTCCCAGCCCAGTCAAGTTGACATAGAAAATGAGCCGTACCCTGTTAACTACAGCTAGGAATGGGACAGCTGGGTCACCACCAGGCATCGGGATGTGTGGTAGTAGCCAATGACTCTTGGCCGTGGTCATCCTTCCGTGCACTCTCGCTGTTCCTTACTGTGGCTGTCTTTTGTTTGTTTGTTTGTTTGTTTTTCGAGACAGGGTTTCTCTGTGCCCTCACTGTCCTGGAACTCACTCTGTAGACCAGGCTGGCCTCAAACTCAGAAATCCGCCTGCCTCTGCCTCCCAAGGGTTGGGATTAAAGGTATGTGCCACCACTGCCCGGCCAGAATTGTCTTTCTTAGCTTAGCTGTTCTATGGACTATGAAGTAACATCCTCAGGGAAGTCTCCTTACCCTAATGATTGTGATTGAAGAGATTATTTATTCACCTGCATATGAGCCCTTTAGATGCCTTTCAGGTCCACAAAATGATTGTTGTTTCTTACTGATTTGTAGGAGGTCTTGGTATGGTGTGCATGCAAAATCTTGACCAGACCTCTCTCTGTCCACCTGTCAAGATACGAAGAGGTGGGAAGGGGTATGAGGCTCACCCTCCTGACGGCACCTCCAAGATCTTAATGTCTTCCCTGCCCTACAGTGCCAGGGATCAAGCCTAGGGCTTTGTGCATTGTTAGGTGAGCATTCTACTACTCGGCTACCCTACTAGCAGTTAAAAGAAAATTGTTACAGAGCCTGGAGATAGAGCTCAGTGGATAAGAGCACTAGCTGCTCTTCCAGAGGACCTGGGTTCAATTCCCAACACCCATGTGGCAGCTCACAACTGTAACTCCAGTTCCAAGGGATCTGACACCCTCACAAAGGCATATAATCAATGCACATAAGATAAAAATAAATTATTAAAAATTCATTACATCTATCTGTGTGTCAGTATGTGTATGCGTGCCAAATGGATGGCTGGAGGCCAGAGGACAACTTGCGGGAGCCGGTTCTCTTCCACCATGCCTGGGATCCAGTTCAGGTCATCTGGCTTGGTGGCGGGCACTTTTACCCACAGACCCATGGTTTTCAAGTTCTTGTTCCATGAGGTTCAGTCTGGTTTTCGTGGTTACTGCCACTGTTGTCCCACAGAAGAAATCTCTGCTGAACAATGTCTGGAAAAGCTCCTACATTTTATTCTAGACCAGGGTGGGGTGGGGGTGGGTGGGTTTTCTCTTCACCTCTGGTACATGATCCACTTCTAATTATTTTTAAATATCTATATAATGCAATGCTGGACTGGGGGCATTCCCCCCCCCCCCGTCACTGTCCAGCTGACATGGCAGTCTGGAAGGATGGACTGGACTGCCCCCCTGCACTGCAGTGGTCTTTGTTATAAATCAGCGGGTGGGGGAGGGGTGGCTTCCTGGACCCGCCCTCCTGTCCATTTGTCTATTTGACTGTTCTTGTGCCAATCATCTGGGCCTTTACTGGCTACTCAAAGCCCACCCACAGGCTTAAGCAGAGAGGCCTCAGGACGAGGCTGCAGGCAGGCTACAAAGCTGATCGCTGTCCTGGCCCATGTGCCTCCTGAGCTCCCTCCCTGCGGAGTGGCCGGATTCTGTCCTCTGCATTCTATCCTTCCTGTGATCCTTAGGCAGCGAACTGAGCTGCCCCGGGCAGCTGAAGGCCTGACCAAGACCCTGTTGCAGTTCCCAGGGAGTGCCTCTTCCACCTATCTGACCCACCCCTAGCCCACCCTATTCCAGAAATGTCCCAAGCAAGGTCTCTTCAGGTCTATCCTGAGGAGACCTCAGCTATAGGCAAGGGGCACGTCTTCCTGCACAGCCAGCTAGCTCTACGGTTCAGCCACATTCGTGCACCTAGGGCCCGTGGGCCTGACATGTGGCCAGACTCTGGGGCTTACGAGGAAGCGAGGGCCAGATTATGAACAGAGCACACGTGCGGGGCTGCCATTTTAAGTCAGGTCATGGTGACATCTGAGGACAGCTGCAAGAGGTAAGGAGCAGGCCCTGTATATGAGGAGTGTTTCTGGAGCAGCAAAGGCCCTAAGGCTTCCAGAAGGGAAAGGAAGACAGGGTCTCCCTATGGGTTAGGAAGGGGAGACAGAGGAATGTTCAATCTGGACAGACAGAGTGGCTGAATTCCAGGACACTAAAGCCTCTAGCTCTAGGACAAAAGATGGGGAGCCCAGGCAGGAACTTGTGTACAAAAGGACAGCAATGATTGCCTTTGGAACTGAATGGGGGCAGGGAGGGGCTCATGCTAAGCCACCAGGAAACTGAGGACATCTGATAGTCAGGGAGAGAAAAGGTGCTGGGACTGGGAAGGACCAGGGCCAGGAGTGGCTTTAGCATGATGTCTGGGGATTCGGGAGTGAAGGGGTTAGAGTGTAAGTCACTCATGCCTATAGCCCTGGGCCTGATTGTCCGAGGGGGTACTTAGTAAGCCGTGGGTCAAGGGTTGGACAGCCTCTAAGGGCCCTGGGCCCTGTGTGGCTGTCCACCAGTCTGACGTCAGGAGCTGGTGTGTGAAGTGTGCCCTTCCCGCCGGGGATATGAACTTAGGGCCATCACGGACTGGAAAGCAGCAATTTGGATCGGGTCATGGCAAGGGCGGGAAGGGACAGGATGGAGCCTCAGGGGGGAGGTCATCGAGGGGACACCATGAGGCAGGTCAGGGTGGCGTCAGAAAGCCTGCAGAGGAAGGCTTCTCTGGGAAGGAGTTACCCCCGAGCCCCCAAAGGAGGTCTGAGCAGTGGCCCTGGGATCTGCTGTGGTGGTAGCTGGTGACCTGTACACTCTCATGTCTCTTCCTTGTATCCATGCCTCAAGCTAAGTCCCAGCACGGGGCTGACAGCTGCGTGGTCACCAAGTACCAGGCTGAACGAAACCCTGGAGTCCCCTCCCTGCCTCACCTTTCCTGACACGCGAATATGTATAGGCAAGACACTCATACGCCTTAAACAAACAATAAATAAGTAAAAACTATTTGATGACCACAGCCTGTGTGTATTAGTCAACCAGAAATCATTTCCCCACAGTTGCAGAAGCTGCAAACCCGGAACCCAGGTGTGGGCAGGTGGTGCCTCTGGTCCTGGGGCGTGCGTTCGTGTGCCAGGCTGATCGACACTCTCCAGCTCCTCCAACGAGCTTGTCAGGTGTAAGCCTGGCACATCTCTTCTCCATAGTCATACAGTTCCTTGGTCTCAGATGCCCCTCTGTCTCACCTTGGTTTTCCCGTATACATTTTTAAATTTTTATTGTCTTAGGTGTGTGGGTATCTTGTCTGTCTGTATGTCTGTGCATGTGTTCTTGGTGCCTGCAGGAAGCCAGAAGAGGGTATCAGATCCCCTGGACATGGAGTTATAGAAGAATGTGAGACACCATGTATGTAAATTATGGGAATCAAACCCGGGTCCTCTGGAAAAGCAGCCGGTGCTCTTAGCTGCTGAGCCATCTCTCCAGCCTTCCAGATTCTTCCTGAAAATTCATGTTGCCGGATGAGGAAATAAAGTCGAGGAATGAAGCAACTTTCCTGGTTGCAGAGGCCCGAACTGAAATTCCAATCAATTTGACTTTATCTATGTAAACGTTGTGCTATCAAACTGCATTTACCTCTATTAGACCAGCACAAAACTTTTCTTCAATAGTGCGTGTGAGTACATTGAAAACTGTTGGGGTATCACATAACCCAAGGGAAAGATTTTTTTTTTCTGTATATATATATTCTTAGGACGATGTTGGGCTGGCTAGGTTTATGTCAACTTGACACAAGCTAGAATCATTTGAAACCTCAAGAGAACCTCAGTTGAGAAAATGCCTCCATAAGATCCAGATGTAGAGCTGGAGGGATGGCTCAGCGGTTAAGAGCACTGACTGCTCTTCCAAAGGTCCTGAGTTCAATTCCCAGCGACCACATGGTGGCTCACAACCATCTGTCATGGGATCAGATGCCCTCTGGTGTGTCTGAAGAGAGCAACAGTGTATTCATATACATAAAATAAATAAATCCTTAAAAAAAAACCAAAGACAAAGCAAGATCCAGCTGTAGGACAATGTTTCTTAATGAGTGACTGATGGGGAGAGCCCCGCCCAGTCTGGGTGATGCCAACCCTGGATTTTATGGGAAAGCAGGCTGAGCAAGCCATGAGGAGTAAGCCGGTAAGCACCACCCCTTACTGCATCAGCTCCTGCCTCCAGGTTCCTGCCCCAACTTCTCTCAGTAATGAACCATTGCCTGGAAATATAGGTGAAATTAAACCCTTTCCTCCTAAAGTTGCTTTTGGCTATGGTGTTTCATTATAGCAATATTAACCCCAAGACAGAAACTGGTACCAGGAGTCGGGTATTGCTGTGACCTGATCCTGCTGTTTTGGGGAGGATTGTGAAGGATTTTGGAACTTTTCGTGAGAAAAGCCATTGAGTGTTCAAAGTTAGGTGAGCTGTTCTGTGGGCTCTTGGAAGAAAAGGGTGTTGGGAGAAATGCAGACAGTTGAGGCCTGGCTCGGGAAGATTCAGAGAGAAGCAAAGACTCTGCTGAACTGTTTTTGTGAAGAATCTGTGGTGTCTGGTTGGCCGGAGCTGAAGAATTGGCTGTGATTGACAAGAACCACTAAATAAAACCTTTTCCTTGTTTGGACAATGGATGCCGGTCAGCTTGGGCTGGAGAATCATTGGCTGTGATTAAGAAGAGACCAGTGACAGGGCAGTAGTGGCAGGCACACACCTTTGATCCCTGCACTCAGCAGGCAGGGGCAGGGGGATCTCTTCAGTTTGAGGCCAGCCTGGTCTACAGAGTGAGTCCAGGCAGTCTCAGAGCTAGACAGGAAAACCCTCTCTCAAAAAACAAACAAAAACCAAAGAAGAGGAGGAGGAAGAGGCCCGCATTATCTGTAATATCTTCTGGGATGTTTTCCCGAGAGTCAGCACACTGGAAACTGTGTTCCAGAGGTGGTTGTACCTTGATCCAGCAGCTGAACTTGGAAGTGTAAGAGTCACCCAGGTGGTATTGGTTTTGAAGGCCAAAAGGGTCATGGAGAGCAGCTGGGGCTTGGCACTGGGTGACAGTGTTGGGGTCCCTGAAGAGAGCCCAGGAGAAGTGAAAGTGCAGCCCAGTTGTAGCATTTTGGAGACGTCGGTAACGTGGGATGACCACCAAGAGCGGCAGCAGGGGTGGAGCGGAGGCAGTCGGAGCCTAGAGGCTCCCTAGAGGTTCCGGATGCTTCAGAGGGCAGAGCTAGAGAAGTGACCCGACCCCCTTGGAGGAGCCCAGAAGATCATGAGTGAACCCCAGATAACTGGACATTGAGTTACTTACACTTTTGCAGTTTGGTTTTGCTTTGTTTAGATTGTGACTGTGTCCTGATCCTTCTCTCTTGAGATAAGAAAGTATTTAACTTGTTTTTATTTTAAAGGTTGAACGACCCCACAGTTGAGAGACTTTAAACTTTAAAGAGACATTGGATTTTTTTTTTATAAATAAATAGACTTGGGATTTTAAAAGAGACTGAATATTTTAAAGAAACCAAATTATTTTACAGACTGGGGTTTTTGGAATGTTTATATTGTAATGTTGATACTCATGTGTGAGTTACTGGGGATGAACGAGAAAGGAAAGGTTATGGCTTAACAGTGATATATTTGTGTGTTAAGTTGACAAGGGGTCATTGTGCTGGCTAGGTTTATGTCAATTTGACACAGCCTAGAGTCATTTGAAAGGAGGGAACCTCAACTGAGAAAATGCTTCCAGAATACCAAGCTGTAAGGCATTTTTCTTAATGATGGGGAAGGCCTCGCCCATTGTGGGTGGTGCCATCCTTGGGCTGGTGGTCCTGTTTATAGGAAAGCAGGCTGAACAGACCATGAAGGGCAAGCCAGGAAGCAGCACTGCTCCATGGCCTCTGCTTCAGCTCCTGCCTCCAGGGTCCTGCCCTGACTTCCCTCAGTGATGAACCGATACCTGGAAGTACACATGAAATAAACCCTTTCCTTCCCAAGTCGCTTTTGGTCATGGTGTCTTATCACAGCAATGATAACCTAAGACAGTCATGTTCTTATTGGCATTAGTTGTGTGTATATGCACGTGCATATGTGTGCACATGTGCATATGTGTGAGGTGCATGTGGGAGTAGAGGTCAACACCTAGTATTGCTTGAGCTGACACTCATTATATAAACTCGCCTGGCCTTAAATTCATGGCTGTCTTCCTGTCTCCAGCCTCCTAAGTATGGGGACAACAAACATGAGTCACTATACATGATTCTTATTTATTCACTCTTAAAAATTGTGGCTAGAAACCCAGGTGGTGGTGATGCATGCCTTTAATCCCAGTACTCAGGAGGCAGAAACAGGTGGATCTTTGAGTTCGAGGCTGCCCTCCCTGGTCTACAGAGTGAGTTCCAGGACAGCCAGGGCTACACAGAGAAACCCTGTCTCGAAAAACCAAAACAAAGTTGTGGTTAGGGCAGGCAAGACCATGTAGAAGACAGAGATGTGTGCTGGTAAATCCTTGCAGAAGCACACAAGACTTGTGTGCTACCAAGCCAGACAATCTGAATTGGAGCACAGAGTTTGAAAAGAGAACAAACCCTAGCAAGGTGTTCTCTGATTCCCACACGCTCTATTATACACCCCCATATGTAAATGAGAGAAAAACTGTGACTTTATGTATATATGTAAATAACTTTATATAATTCACATTTTAACCATTTTAAGAGGTGTGTGTGTGTGTGTGTGTGTGTGTGTGTGTGTGTGTGTGTGTGTGTATTTGTTTTGGCCAGGGCAGAGCTAGAGAGATGGCTGGACGGTTAAGAGCAGTTGTTGCTCTTGCAGAGGACCCAGGTTCAATTTCTAGCGCTCCCATGGTGGCTCACAACCATCCACAACTTCAGTTCTAGAGGATCCAGCGCCATCTTGTGGCCGTCCAGGCACTGAATGCAAGAGGCAGCTTTCTGGGGCAGCCTTTGGCACCGAGGCACCCTGAGAAAGGGCTACCATATCTCTCTCTTGCCTCCTCCTCCTTAATGGGGGACCGATCATGGGGACACTAGCTGCCTGTCAGCCGGTTTTCCCAGAGCCGTTCCATTCCCGGGATCCCCACAAGGCAGCTCACGGCCCCTCTCCAGCACTGGAGAGACCTGTGACCCAACCCCAGCAGCCTCGGGATACCGCACTCTGCCTAAGCTTGCCTTAGATCAGTGTGGTGGAGACGAGGCTCCCCGGCGGCTTCTAAATTGCCCGATCATGCTCGGTTCCTTCACAGTGCTGGGGACAAGACCTCTGCTGCGGAAGGACCCCGGCAGCTCGGCTCTGCGTGGGACCCTCCGTTCTCTTTCCCTGAGCCACGGCAGTCTCCAGTCTGTGTGGACAGGGACCACCACAGACCCCGAAACCTCCAGAGTAGCCCCACAAGGCTAGCACTGAGAGCCTAGCCTACCCGCTTCTCCCCAGGCCAGGCCAGAACAGAGTCAGTCCAGATATCTGAGAAGCCATGAGGCTGCTCTATTGAAATGTGGGCCTGTGGATCACCCTACTGTCCCCTCTTGTCATCCCTGGCCAGCTCCTGTCACCTGTCTACTCAGTGTCAATGAGGTGCCAACCCATTTGCCTGTGGCCCAAGGTGAGCCCAGGGTAACCCTTTATCCCTTGGCTCTGTAGGGTTTTTTTGTTTGGTTGGTTGGTTTTTGTTTGTCTGTGAAAGGATTTCTCTGTGTATCCCGGGCTATCCTGGAACTCATTCTGTAGACCAGGCTAGCTTTGGACTCAGAAGAGATCTGCCTGCCTCTGCCTCCCACGTGTTGGGATTAAAGGTGTGTGGCACCACGGCCTGACCCTTTCTTTTCTTTAAGAAAAAAGACATCTTTCTTTCTTTAAGTGTTGTATGTATGACTGTACACCACTTGGTGCCTGATGCCTGGATCCAGAAGAGTGCGTTAGATCTCCTGTAACTGGAGCCAATAGGTGGCTGTAAGCATCTATGGGAGTGCGGGAATCAAACCCAGGACCTCTGGAAGAGCCGCCGATGCCCTTAACTGCTGAGCCATCTCTCCAGGCCCCCTACTAATTTGTTATTTTGAGACAGGATTTCATATTATCCAGGCTGCCCTCAAGCCTGCTGTGTAACCAAGGATAGCTTTGTATCCCGGTAAAGGTGCCCTTTTAAGGTATTTATTTTTAGTGTGTTTTGCCTACATGTATGTACATGCATCACATGTGAGTGCGGGGACCACAGAAGTCAGAAGAGGGTGTGTGATCCCCTAGAACTACATTTACAGACAGTTGTGAGCAACTATATAGGTGCTGGGAATTGAACCTAGAACCTCTATAAGAACAGCAAGTGGTTTCAAGTGCTGAGCCATCTCTCTAGCCCTAGCTAAGGGCAACTTAGGATTCCCCTGCCTCCACCTCCCAGGTGCTGGGATTGCAGGCATGCACCACCACGCCCGGCTGCTACTGAGGAGCCTGCTTAGGCGCTCTCAGTGTGCCTTCTGGTGTCATTCTTGGCACGCCCTCACTTCCCTTCTGCTGTGCCCCACCCCGGGCAGCTCACCAAGTGACCAGGCATTAACCTGAGACAGTCAGCCCTGCTGATAGGACAGGAGCTGGGCCACAGGTCCACAGGCACCAGGGTCCTAGAGATCAAACCCAGGATGTCAGGTTTGGAAAGCAAACACTTTTACCTGGTGAGCCCTCTGACCAGGCTCCCCCTTTTAACTTTCTTTCTTTCTTTCTTTCTTTCTTTCTTTCTTTCTTTCTTTCTTTCTTTCTTTCTTTCTTTCTTTCCTTCCTCCCTCCCTCCCTCCCTCCCTCCCTCCCTCCTTCCTTCCTTCCTTCCTTCCTTCCTTCCTTCCTTTCCTTAATCCCCCCCCCATCTATCCCTCTTACCCCCAGTGCCAGGAATGGAATGGAATCCGGTATGGCCTCATTCATGGTAAGTAAGCTTCCTACCTCTGAGCTCCATTCTGGAACTACACCTTTTTTTTTTAATCAAAAATTTGAAGACAGGGGGTTGGATAGGTGCCTCAGCGCTTAAGAACACTGACTGGCTGTTCTTCCAGAAGCCCCGAGTTCGGTTCCCAGCAACCACGTGGTGGCTCACGATGTGATGCCCTCTTCCGGTGTCCAGACACACATGCAGACAAAGCAATTGTGCACATGAAATACATAATCAAACCTTCTTTAAAAAATCGGAGGACATAAAAGATTCTAAAGGACAAGAGCCATCCAGGTGTGCACGGCTCCCCGGAAACGCCGATCAGCCAATCAGCACAGGCGGCGCACTTGGCTTTGCCGGTGACGGCACGCAGCCCACACAGCTCGGTATTTTGGAGATTTTTTTCCCCCCTTGCTTCCATGTGTCCTGTGTTCCAAATGATTCCCCTGTGGTCCATCTTCTAGGTTGCCTCCTTCAATTCCCCTCACTGCAGACTCTGTGCTGACCGGTCCCTGCGTAACTTCCTGTATGGGTTGAGATTGGCAGAGCGAGCCCTAGTGGGTGTCGACAGTCCATCTCTGGGGTGAATGGTACTGGACAGAGGCCCTGAGAAGTCTTGCCAGCTTGTCTCATACCTACATGGGAGGACTGGGAATGGCGCTTACAAGGAAGTGGAGG